>SCDY01000228.1:0-78609 GCA_004143825.1 Drosophila micromelanica
TGGGGTCGGAGATGCCTCCTTCTACCTGTTACATACATTTCAACAAAACCATAATACCCTGTTTCACCCATTTTCAATGGGTTCAGGGTATAATAAAAGGCAATACAATAATAAAAGTAACGCACGAGGATTCGGGAATAACTGCCGAGTTCAATGCACCGCAAGGCGCTTTATTTGACTTGATTTTATTTTTTTCACATTATTCGAATTTTTCTTTCATTTTTATTTTTGGTTATTTATTTAAAAGATGCTTAGACAAAGCCAGCCACAAGGAGGCGATAGCAAAGGCAGGCAAGCAGCGCATAAATTTTGCAAGCGGTGCACAAATAAAAGCGAACGCTTGCTGCCACAAGGATTGAAAAGGATGCGCGCGGCGCAAAACGTTAAGTGCGCCAAATAAAAGAAGAATGAAAAAGGATATGCCAAAGAAATTGCAAACTTAAATCAATAAATAAAGCATAAAGCGTAGCAAAGCAGATCAGCAGCAGCAGCAGCAGCAACGGCAGCAGCGACGGCAGTTGGGGGCAGGTGGCTGCTGCAGCAGTTGGAGTCAAAGGAGTCGCGTCAACGTCATTAAATCAATGCTGCCGCCTGTCGTTTGCCGGCGATAGATAACGAGCAGGACGACAAGGAGCCAAACGTGGGAGCAGTTGGAGCAGCATTTGCTTGCGTTGCAGCAGCGAAAACTTTGCCAAGTTTACCAAGTGACATTAACACAAACGACACAGGACTCTAGAGCAGCACATTAAAATATTCAAGCCGAGGTCGCCAGGACCGAGACAAGTGTCTGCCGCATCGTTGTTCTCAACGTCGTCGTCTGTTGAGATGCTGTCAGCGACAATGCGTTAGACAATGCCAAAAACACAATTGGGGCGTGTCCAGGACATCAAGTGAAGTGCGCATTAAGTGTGAGGCCAAGCTGAAGTGCTGGGCTAAAAGGTTGCGCCAGGAGTCTCCAGTCGCACAAACTTGAAGCTTCACAATTGTTTTTGTGCATGTCGTAGTGCAAAAAATTTGATTGAATTGCACATTGACTGTGGCGCAAGTTGATGGATTGGTTTAATCAACTAGAGAAGGAGCAGTTGGTAGCTGCTACAAGTGGCAGGACGAATCTTAAAGCATATCATATCTTATAAACGCATCGATTTTCTCGTCCTTGGCCTTGAGACAAACAAGGCTATCCTCAAAATTGTGTGGGTAGGAAATTGAATCAAGTAAGAACGTTGGAGTCGGCTGTAACCGACTGGGCAATACTCGTTTATAATACAACAAAAGCTTAAAACAGGCTAAAACAATCTTTATTATTATTGTTAAAACTTAAACATAACGAATCTTGCTGAAAAAATGCTAAGGGAGATAAGTAGGTTAAAGTAAATACTTCAAATATCAAGCCTCCAATAATAATTAAATTGCGCTCATAGGGACGAATAGAAAAACGGATAAACAAATCCAATATACATTATATTCACTTTGTGCTCAACCGCAGGCCGGGCGGAAATATTTGCTTTAACGTATTCTCGGTTTTGTCTTTCAAAGACTTAAAGCCAAAGCCAATGTGCCCGATAAGCCGTCAAAAAAGCCGACAACTTACTTAGACAACAACAACAGACAAAAGTCGAATGTTGCGAAAATGTCCCGAAAGAGCCAACGGCTACGAGAGCTGAAATCCTTTAATGTGCTGTTAACGATAAGCCGGCGGGATATGCAAAGGACTTGGCGAAACTAGCGGAGACAACGAGCAGCGAATATTAAAACAAATAAGCCAACATAATGGACTGGCCCCAGGACACACACACTCCCCCATCCTCCTACAAAAGAGAGAGCGCCAGACAGGGGTACAGACACAAACGTGGCAGCTGAATGGTTGAATTTGGACGCCCACGTTGACCCATGTCAAACAAGTTAAACAGCAAGGAAAACGTCAATAGACACATGAAAAACGTTTGGGCCAAAGTCAAAGCCAGCACAGTTAAAGCTCTTTAATATTATTTTTAGCTGGTCAATGACACGTTCAAGTTAGCTAGTTGATTTAACTGTCAGTTAAAAATAATGCGAATAAAACGAAATTTTGTTTAAACGTAAAATATTTATTTGGCAATCAAATAAGAACCCAGCTTGAAATGCAAATGTTTGTGCGCCGAGTCCACCGAGAGAGAGGATGCGACTAATTGGTATTAACTTGAAGCTCTCCTTTTGCCAAAATTAATGGTCACAAATTTGTGCAGGCTGCCCGAATGCTCAAATGCTTGCCTGCCCATCAGGTAGTTTGCCCACACTTGGCCAAGAGCTGGTTCAACGAACTTTACCTTTGCCTCGTAAAAATCAATAGGCGGCGTCGCTGGCGTCGAACTGTCCGCCTGTCCAACTGTCGGTTTGCCAGTTTTAAAATACATTTTTGGAAACAGCCAAAAACGAAATGCGCATCAAAGGCACTTCATATATCAGCATAATCGGTGCCAGAAATGAGCTCTGAAACGGACCTGAAGAAGACGACGACGTCGGAGCTGGAGACGAAGGCAGTTGCCAAAGCAACTGCCGCAAAAACATTAACAGCATCTAAAACAGCCGTTAAGGTTTGATGTACAATGAAATACCCTTTGGTATAGAAAATAGCTGGTATTGATCACAAATATCTATATTAAATAAATATAATATATGTATACATAAAATAATAATAATATATAATAATTTTTAAAAACTTTTTTAACTCGGGTGCTCAAAAACTCATCTGAATAGTGCTCACAGGGTGCTTGCGACAGGCGCTTGTTTATGAATGAATAAAGGCAGCAAACAAGCATTCACTCACTCATATGATTATTCAAACTCACACTCACAAATCACGCAAGCCGATTGAAGTGGAAGTTTGCGGCAGACAGCGCGGGTTTCTCCCTGTTGTTGTTTCTGGTTGCCTTGCCAAGTTTTTAAATGTTATTTTTAGGCACCTTTTTTATGTTACAAAAAAGTAAAAATAATGAAAATGAAATTTTTGCAACTGCAATTCGTGCCACAGCACATGAACAGTTGCCCAGTTCAGGGGGGTAATGAGAGTGGAAAGGGTGAAAAACGTTTCTGTGGAAACGTGACAAAACTTCTGGCAACTTCGAATCAAGGAAATAGGCGGCAGTTGGCGACGATTGGCAGAAATCGATAAAACACGATCATGACCAGCCGCAGCAACTGTTGGTGTTGGTGTTGCAGTTGCAGCACTTAATTGAGTTGTTGCTCTGCAATTGCTGAGCTCGCCATAAACAATTTGAACAATTTGCCGGCCTGCAGCAAACGGCGGCAGCGGCAGCGACGTCGACGTCGGCACGCGCGATAAGCAGCTGCAATAAGCGTTTCTTATCTGATAGATGCAATTATTAATTGGCGCAACATGTGGGCCACACTTCGCTCTTGGCTAAAATATTATGCATACAGTTGCAACTGCACAAAACTGAGCCGCCAAGTTGTTGGCCATAATCAATTGTGGGTGTTGTGCAGCCTGTGTACCGTTAACGTGCCACAAATGGCCGGTGTTGACCCCCCGGGGGCCAATTGCACAACCAAACAGCAACAGCAGCAGCAGCCAAGAGTAGGGTTGGAGTAAGAGATAGTCAATTTGATCGACTGCCTTTAATAGAAATTGTCTAGCCAATTGGCAGCTGTGCATTTATGTACATAAGTAAATTTGTCTGCATTGCAAAGTCAAACAAGCCATTGACTTGGCCAACAACGTGCAAATGTTGCCAACTCTTTAAACTGCTGCCAACTGAACTAACCAACGCATTAATAAATATAGAGTGCAAACGCTTTTCAGCAAATGAGTGACTCAAGTTTTTGTTGGTTTGCGATCAATATGTGCTCATGATTCATAGATTATTACTAAACACATGATGTAAAAAATTTTGATTTTCAAAATATGGTAATAATGTATTTTTAAAAATGAATCAATGCGTCAAAAATGAAAATCGATTCACTTTTAGCAAAGTTATGGGAGTTTGAAATATGAAAGCTATGGATCCGAGAACTTTACATATCAAAAATTTCGTCAAATTCTACAAAAAAATTTAATTTTCAATAATGCATATATCTTAAATGATTCCATCAAACTCGAAAATCGGTTTTAGTTTTTGACAAAACTTTGAGATTGTGATATGGAATGTGTCTATAGTTATTTATAATTAAAAGCATTGTCTACTTTTTGGCTGGCCTTGAAAAACGCTCTATGCAGCCAGAGTGTAAGATTGAGAGCGAGAGTGCAAATTGCGAATGGGCATTGGCAAAATGGCAGAGCAGCAAAAGCTTTTGGCTAATTGCGACGCATTCAATTTGCTGACAACAACAAGACTAGAATGAAATAAGCGTGAAAAAATGACATGTGCTTTGCTTTGGTGTTCGGCTGTTGGCTGTTGTTGTTTTGCTTCTGCTGCTAATTATTGTCATAGGTTAGTGTAGGCAGTCGAACAACAACTACACCAACAAACACAAACGTCGACGACTGCGAACGAAAGTAATAAAATTTTAGAGCTGCTGCTGAGCAGCTGAAAGCAAAAGTGTTTCGCGCATAGAGTCTCTCACAGTTTCAGTTTCATTAGTTGTTGTAGGTTGCTGTTGGTTTGTTGTTGCTCTGCCATTTTATGGCACTCTGGGTTGGCATTTTAAGCATTTTCATAGCAACAATGTTGCCCACACACACTCGAGCCAAGCAGACAAACTTTTGTAGAATGCCAACTTGCCGCAGTCGCAATAATTACTAAGTAAAAAAAAACAACGAAAAATCAGCAAAACCATTAAAAACAACCAACAAAAACTGGCCCAAGCATTAGGCAATAAGCAAAATTTCTGGCCTGACATCTTTTAAGCTTTAGTATTTGTATTTTTTTGAATTACATTTTTAGTATGTATTTAAGTGCTTTGGCTCTTTTTTCAGAGGGCAGGGTGCAGGTTGCCGGGCGACTTCTGCATATGTTTCCACGCATTTCAGTTGGCATCTTGTCAAAGTAAAACATGTGGCAGACATCTTTTTTTCTTCTGTTTCTTTTCAGCTTATAAACAAACATTGCATTACGCTTGTCATTAGAATGGATAATTGTAGACGACGAACGGAACGACGCAGCTGAAGCTTGATTGACAGCCAAAGCGGCCAGCAACAACGGCAGCTGGACAGCGGGGACAGCGTGTGGCAGATGTCAACAAATGTTGGCGTTTTATGGCTACGTGGCATCTACATATACACACGAACACATACATACGTATACATATAAGAAGAAACATTCTTGCAGTTAAGAGATTATCAACATTTGCCGTGTTTTGTCGCTCGGACTCAGCTTAAGCTCAGCCAAATGGCAGATTATGCTTAAGTGAGAGCATCTCTTACAGCTGTGAGCTAGCTGTTAATGCCCTTTACTAGAAATCGTTAACTAAGATGCTATCTGAATTTGTTCTGCCTGTTGAGCTTTATTAACGCGGTTTATTGGAAATACGATTTTTAATTATATGATAATCTTATCTATATACATTTTGTAATAAAAATATTGGAAGCATATTAGAATTTAAATAATTTCAATTAACTAATTATTTGTATTAATTCTCTTTTAATTTTGACGATCTTCTAAAGTTTGTTATATAATGTTTCAAAAAATTTTTTGACCCACCTTCATGAGTATAAGTCGAAGCTGTATAAGCTAACCATTAATTTAATTACTTTTTTACATCTAAGTAATTTAAATTTTAAAATAATCAAATATAATTTCAGATCAGGAGGTAGAGTAAAAATTGGAGTAGTGTATTTCAATGTCGTTGCAAGCCCATTAACTGCTTGTTCTTTCTTTCTATATATGCATATATTTTTCTTCTTTCTAATTTGCATTCATCATCAGCGCACAAACTAATTGCAAATTGTGTGTGCATGTGTGTGTGTGTGTTTGTCGCGCTGTGCTATTTCTATTTTTTCACATTTCCACACAAACACACATGTATATGCAACAAACGCGGCAGCTAGGCGGGTTAGCGACCGCAAAACTATCTGACATTAGATTGCGATGGCGGCCAAACGACAACAGCCGACGCCAGCAGCAACGCCGGCGGCAGCAGTAGCAACAGCGGCAGCGGTGCTAGCTGAGCGCATGTTGTTGTTGTTGTTGTTGTTGTTGCAATTGGCGTTGGCGACGATTTCTGTGCCGCTTGGCACGTACGTACTCTACTCAAAATAGCTAGGGAGAGTGTGAGTGAGAGCGCAACAATTATGACACACGCTGAGCAATTGGATGCACATTTTCAGGCAGTTAGTGTTGCAGCAACATGTTGGGGCAGCAACCATATTTTGACCAACTATTTATTGGTAAACGAGAAATGGTTTATGTAGAATTTAAAGTGCAAATCCCTGTTGCAACGCGCTGCAACACAATGTTGTGCAACACATATATATTTTTATCTGCTTGCCACAGCTGTTGCACGTGAAGAGTTTGCGAGAGAGTTAGCTGTAGATCTGCCAGGTAGATTGTTGGCGCACGCTTGATTGAACGTTGGCTTTTATTGCCACAACAAATCAATTTTACCAACGAATGCAGCAGCAGCAACATGTTGCAGCAGCATCGGGCACTCCCCAAAGCGCTGCTGATCAAAAACTTCAATCAGACTACTTTGTACCCACTTGCAACAGCTCAAGAAACGCAAATGAAATGCCTTCAAAGTGTACTTGTATTGTCTGTGCAATTGCAACATGTCCGAAGTTTTTTTTTCTTTTTTCAACGGTTGCAACTTTACAGCGCTGCGTTGGTGGCGCCGCAAACTCGAAAATTGCAAGTCTCAGCGAGACGCGACTGCGCGTCGGCGTTTCAGTTTTATTGCCCATGTAAAATACATCAATTGATGCCAGAGGGGGCGTGGTCGTGTCTATGATTTCTTAATTGATTTAGCAGTTGCCTTAAGAAGCGAAACAGACAAGCGAAAAGAGTTAAGTACGAAAATTTTTATCGACTGCAGAAATACTCTGTTGCATTATTCAATTTATTTACTTATGTATTACTACTTTATTTAACAAATAAACATGCTGGATTTCTAGTTCTCATATGTTTTAAATTAAAGCTCTTATGATCTCAATTAGCAATTAATTTTTAATTTTCTTAAAATTACCCTACTTGTCATTTACTTACTAACAAAAATAATAAAATAGCTTTTTGGCCATATTATATATTTACAGGGCATACGATATGTTATGCAAAGCGCAAATTGCCCGAGCGCTCGAATAGCGGAAATGCCCTCGGCGCGTTAATATAAAACAACGCCCACCCAAAAAAAAAAAAAAAATAGATCTCAAACGAGATAGCTCAACAAATTGATCACACACAATGCTCGGTTGGCTATCTAACTGCCTGCCTGGCTTACCTACCTATCTATCTACCTGGCAGCCCAGTTGTGCTTGGGCCAGATCTAAAGAGTGTAAGCCTGAAATTTATGGATATCATATAGCTCAAATATATGTGCTGTGATTCGCTTTTCAGATTTTGATTTTGTTTTCGATTTTTGATTTTGATATTATGTCTTTTGGGGCTTTAATAAGCAGCTTTTGATGTTGCGCCGAATACTTATTGTTGTTGTGATTTTATTGCCCAGCTGACCCGTTACCGTTATTAATTAACAGCTGTGCGCTTATTATGCAAATTGCCACAGATGCGATGCCAGACAACAACAGAAGTCAATGTGGGGGTAACAAAAACAACAACAACAACATCGGAGACAAAAGACAAACCAGGCTATATTTATACACATCAAGGTAAAACACATCTATAATATATATTATACATATCAGACTCTGATAGCATTTGCGGTTTCTGTGCGAATACTCACGATTGCATTCACTGTGGGTAATGACTCATTCATACATATGGATATGTGTATAAGAGCTGTACATACCTGTAAAATAAAAAAGTAGATAGAGAAAATTAGTTAGTTGCAGAAAATAAAGAAAAACTTTTAGTAATAAATTCATATAATGAGAGCTCTGTTTATGTCTATAAATTTTACTGCATTAAGGAAATCATTTTTAGTCAATAGAAATAATGAACTAAGATATTTTTTTCATTAGGTTCATACAATATAAAGTCTAAACTATTATACTTTAAAATTAATAAATAAATTAAAAATAAAAATAAGTAAGAAATAGTAAAAGAATTCCCAATATAATGAAAATATATATTAAAGTTTTAAAAATAACTCACAATACACCCCACATAGATAACTAACTGTAAGCACACTGAAATGCAACTAACACCGATTTTTTTAAAAGACGCCCACAATTTGTAGAAGGAAGAATGTGCAAAGGCAACGACACCTATGTAAAGTCTATAATTTAGGAGTAAATGATGCGGATAAGCGAGAGACAGCGCTAAGGCTGCACATGCATCATCTTTTTGTGAACAATGCAATGGAGTCTTCATTTTTGGCTAAAGCGCACTGGCAGCAGCAACAACAGACGGCCAAATACAACAAACAATTTATTTCGCAATCAATTTGACAAATGCTTAAAGCTTACACATATGGCCAAGAGGCGATTGCGAGGAAGATAGCCACAGAGTGAAGCGGCTAGCAAGCAGCAGCTGGCTTTTTATAGGCCAAACAGTGTTCGAGCCGCAGTTAAGTGTGGCTGTGCAGATACGGCCAATAAATTGGCAACAAGTTGGCCGGCACTTTGGGACCGTCGTTAACATTTTGTGGCCAATTGTGCGCGTCTGCGTCTGTGGGTGTTTGCGTATGTTTTCTAGAGTGTGCCACATAAATGCGAATAGTAGTCAATCACAGCTTTGGCTAATAAAGTTGGCCCAAATGTCTAAATTAACACTGTGCGACATTTGGCTGACATTGACCTACACAGGTTAAATCCAGTGTTGGTTGTGGGTGCGAGGGTCAACGCAGTAGTTTAAAAATGAATGCGTGACGCGCGACAAATTATGCAAAAACATGCAACGCGACGAGACGCAGGCGGTGCCCCAGGCAAAGATGTATATAAGCTTACATATTTAGGTGTATGTGCGTAAAGGTGTTAATTACAAGCAACACACATTCAAACAGACACACACACACAAACAGCATATATAGACACACATAAATACAGAAAGAGTCCGGCATTTGTCTGTGTGTTAATTAAATTGAATCTCATTAAGTTCAAATTACAGTCAAAAGTTGTCGTCGTTTGTCATTTGTCACAGGCGCTGCACAGCGCCTGTAATTATGCAGCGCTAATCGTCAATGACGCCGTACCCCCTGCCCCTTAACATATATACACGTTTATATATATCGAGCATTAGTTATTAGCCATTTTCAAGCATTCAAGTACAAGCGAAATAATCGTTATTTGCTCTCGACTGTAGGTGTCACATGTCGCTTAAAGCTCGAGTCGTGATATCAAATGGAATTTTGTTAGCTATGCAAGTCTTGGGAAATCAAATTCAAACGTTCAAGTTTTGTAGCTAGATCGACACTTAACAAATAAATGTGTACTCAGAATTCTGTAAACTATGCAGTCTGTGCAGGTTTTTTTCTTCGATTACTCGACATATTGTATAAAATTTTTATCAAAAATACTTTTAAACATTTCGTGTCACCTATTGTTATTTTTATTATTATTTTATTTTATTTTTTATTTATTTTTATTTTTAAATATAATTTATTTTTATTAATAATTACTTTAGGATCTGCATAATAATTTTTTTGTAATTTAAAGACCCCACCATTCTTTAACTCTTTTTAATAATTCAGAAAAACAATGTGGAAATATTTGAGTACGTCAACAACAAAAAACTAACAAAATTCGCACAAAGCTTGTTTGCAGTTTATGCTCTTAACAATAAAAAATTTGTTATTTAAATGATTTTTGACACGTTTGTTCAGCTGTTCGCTCACTGTTTGTCGTCTGTTGCTTAATGCATTTTTGTCATGGACACCATTTACGGATCGCCGCCAAGCGCTTATTAGCATGAAAAACGTTGCACCCTCCCCATATCAACTGCACCTCCCCCACCAAAAACAATTGGCAACCAAACAAATTTTAATTGATTTTGTCGCTTTCATGTGTGGTGAGAAACCAACAAAAATAATAAAATATTGCCATGCAAATAGCATGTTAAAGGTTACATTTGAAGGACGTGCCAAGAGGCGAGCATAATTTAGATGTAAAATAATTAATTTTGAATTGAGGCTACAATAAAAAGCACTTGTAGTTTCTAAAATTTTTGTATTTAAATGCGGTGTTATAAATATTTAATTATATGTGTCGTATAACTTTTCCCATTTCGCGTTCTTCTTTAGAACTTTTTTATTGTTCTAATGCTCTTATGATTCTACAAATTGTTTGCACATCATAAGCTCCTTTTCATTGTACATCTTTGATTGAGCAGGTTTGGTTTTTTGTTCACATTCAACTAATCGGCGCTCATAATTAACACATTTAGCTAATAACTTTAAGCGAAATAAACAACATTAATCACGCTTTAATGGCGTATTAATAAGACAAACAGACCAAAGCTGAGAGCTGAACATACACATGGCATCCACATTAGCTACATTTTCTAGAGCCACTTTGGTGGTTCTGCCTTGGGCAACGGCTGCTGCTGCCAACTTTTATTGAAACTTTCAACAAACACACTTCAGTTTATGTGTGTGTTTGCAGAGCGGCTTTTCCAATAACAATAAAATAAATCTTGGCCAAGAAAAACAGATAAAAACAGCATTAGCTGGCCATAAAGCAAGCTAGCCAAGGCAGAAGGCAAAACCCACAACGCTCTCAGGTTAAAAACGGCAACGGCGACAATGACAAAGACGGCGACAGCAGCGTCTGGGGACAGACATGCAGACAGACAGTTAGACAGATAGTCAGACAAGTGCCAAGTTAATTGCATTAAAAGTGAAATAAAAAGCGAGCGCGACAGCAGCTCAGATAGCAAAAATTATGAAGTGCAGTAGATGTTGCTGCTGTTGCTTAAGTTGTTGCTGCCGCTGCTGCTGTTGTTACTGTTGATTGAGGCGCATAATCAGCGGGGCGACGCCATCGAGCGCATTAAGTTGTTAACAGAAAATGTTTGCTTCATTTGCGCTATGATTGCTGAGAGAGGAAAAGTGGGAGGAGGGGAGAGAGAGGATGGGTGCAAGCGAGTAGCTGGCAACGGCGGCAACATCCGGTGGGTCAGGCGTTGGCTGAGCAACATCTGCTTCTTTAGCTCGCCGCCAACTTGTTGCCGGGCAATGCAAAATAATTGCCGTCTCAATCAACTAGCTACCTTACTCTATCACTCTCTCTATCTCTCTCTCTTGGACACTCCATCTCCATCCGTCACGCGCTTGCTTGCGCAACATTTCTTGGCACTCTTGCCACATTTTCTTATCTATAAATAGTTTTACTGCCCACGCCGCGGTCAATAAACTCGCGACACATGCAAATTGCACCGCAGGCCGCACCAACAAAAGCAACAGCAGCAAAAACAGCAGCTGCAGTGGCAGCAGCCAAATGCAAACAATTAGCAATGCTGCAGTTTAAATTAAAAAAAACACAAACAAAAGCAAAACTTACAAGTTCCAAAAAGTAGTTAAACTCAAAACTACCCTTGCAAAAGATTATTTATTGCGATTAATTTAAAATTCTTCTAAAAAAATATTTTCCAGTAATCAGATTAGAATTGAGTTATTTATTATTGAGACGCCTTGATTATATAATTTTTAATATAATTTTTGTTTTATTAAATTTAATAATTAAATTATCCAATAAAAATATAGTTTTGCATAACAAGTGCATATTCAAATGAATGGTATGAAAAATAGGGTATTCTAGAAAGAAGAATTCTTCACAAATTAGAATCACGGAGCTTTCTCATTATCTTGTTATCACTCTATTTACATGTACATTAGCTGTTTATTATTATGGATAATGATGTATATAATGTATATAATTAACGATGTTGATTGTTTAACATGTAAATAATAACATTTGCTAACTGTCACGTTTATATACATATTTTAAATTATTTTTATGTCAAGTTTTCTTTGCAAAAAAAAAGAAGAAAATATGGGTAAAGATTACATAATAGTAATTTATATTCAACTTTATTGTTGCTGTCGCTGCTGCCTGTATACTTCGAATTATCTTTCTGTTTATATTTAAAAATAAGTTATACATTATATTTAATTTGTTCTATATTTTATTTTCATCCAACTATTCAATCCATTTTTGTCTTTCTTGTATGGAAAATTTAATCGTTAGACAACCCTTATATACCCTACGCTACTTTTCAAGTGTTGATTATAGGAAAGCTGAAAAAAACCGACCTATCGCAAACTTTTTGTCATTGGGCCTGTTGTCGACGAGTGGCATTTTTTTTAGTTTTGTTTTTTCTCGTGCTTTTTGCTATTATCAGACAGCGACGTCGACAGCGCAGTCATGTAATGCGCGTAACAATTTCATTTTGTTTTACAAAAACAACTTTTCGCCGTATTGTGTATTGTTGTTAGTTTTTTTTTTTTTTAGTTTTTTTCAACTTTTGTTTTACTTTTGTTGCTGCATGTTTCCACTGTTTCCTCTGCTGTGTCGCTCGTTGTACGTTGCTTTTCGTTTGCCGTTTTCAGTTGGCAGCGGCATCGTCCATTGCACTCGTTGCTCAATGTTCGACGTTCGAGGCTCGCCGTTCTGCTGACGTGGGCGGCCCCCGTTTAAGCGACACCGACTGCACAGCTGCTGCGCTCTTGGCCGCTGCAGCGGCACGTTAGAAAAACACATAATGAAATTCATCATTTGTTGCTGGTGTTGCTGTTGTTGTTGCTGGCAGGCAAATTTGACTAATTGCAGCGAGCGATGACATTTTTTAAAATTTGTATCTCTTTTTTTGGGTGATCAATGTGCAACGCTTTTGATGTTGTAGCTCGGCCGATAGTTGCACTTGTTGCCCGTTTGTGTTTTTTTTTTTTTTCAATGTGAAACATGCAAAACTTTGTAATTAGGCGACTGCTTGACTTTTAATGTTAAATGCCGCTTGTTGACATTAATTTGCATTGTTTAAATTTGGTTGGGGGGAAATAAAAAATAAAGAGCTTAAAAGAACATGTTGTTAAACAAATTTTTATTTTAGCCAGACACAGAACGGATGTTTAGCATCGTTAATTTTTTTTTATTTGAGTGTATGCGGTTGCGTTTCGAGAGAAACTGGCACACAAGTTGTAAATCTCAACAAATATATGTGAATAGATTTCCAAATAAGAAAATGAAATGCATATGAATTGCATTTAGACACACTCTCCTAAAAATTGAAATCTAAATATGGCCACATAAATCTATATAAACTAGTCTATTAGGTGAACAAGTTAAGTAAAGTAGCTCGACTTAAGCGTATGTTAATCGACTGTTTTACTGATTAACGACAACGTCGTCTGATTATCGCATCACCATAACTAAACGAGTTGGCGCATTTAACTGACATAATTAATGCAATGGTTTATGCTAAGCCTGTTTAGCATATAATAGTTGGCTCTAACAATGCCAAACAAATGATCAAAGTCGCATAAGCCGCGACAGAAAATCACACAATGTTTAATATTGAATATCAATCATTTATCATAATAAAAAATCTAAATAAAGTTGTTGCAAATTGCATTCAATTAGGTAAATCAACTTATTCAATCACAATCAAACATGTTTATGTGTATGCATTTAGATGTGCGAGGTTGTCCCATTTAAATGCGTAGCATTGTAGCTGCCGATGACGTCGTTGCCGCTGCCGCTGCTGCTGCCGTGTAACTTCCAAAGATCATCGCGCAGCGAAGTGAATGCACTCGGTATGCGCTTCATGGCAATACGGCCAAGTGTCAATAGCTGCTGCTACCCCGCTCATCAGCTGCATACCGAACAAACTAACGTGGCAATTAAGAGGGCAGCTTTATAAATTGGTAAATTTTAAAATTAAATATACACTTTTAAATTTTAAAATTAAATATACACTTTTAAATTTTAAAATTAAATATACTTTTTATACAGTTTTACGATCCAATTTTATTATATTGCATTCTTTAGTTTTTATCATAAGTTTAAGGCAATAAGATGTTATTCTACTTAACTTTAACTGAAAGACTTTTATAATTTTCCTTATACGAAGAAAATACGATTTAATAATTATTTTCTCTTAATAGTAGTTTGTTTTTCTTCATTAATGTCGACTTAATTTGATCGGCGTTCTATCGATTTAAAAGTTAGATATATTTTTATTTAATATTCTACCGTCAACCGTTTATACCACCCTCGTACAAACACTTCTGAGAATATTTTCCTTTTTCATTTTACATTTGCATTGCATCCAAAATTGCGCAAAATGTTGACAAGATGCGTGAGCTACTGCTGCTGCTGCTGCGTTTGCTGCTACCGTTCTCAGTGGCCAACGGCCACCGTAGATTATACAGTCCTCTATACATATAAATATATAGATAGTTACAGTCCGGCATAGGTATAGCTTTGATTTGGAGCGATGAACTCGTACGGCCTTCCACCTCCACCCAATTGTGTCTGCCCTCTGTACGCGATGTTTGCGTTTTGGCTTTTGTTGTTGTTTACACGGATTTGCATTGGCGCAGGAAAATGGAAAATGCAAACATTTCGCAGCAACAACAAGAACAAGCTTAACAATAGCAATAATAATAATTACGGAATGCAATTATTTAAGTGTACATTACGACTTGGCACACACATGTTATAAGCCATAAAAATAATAAACAATAAAAGGCGATAATTATGCTGAGCACTTTTACGATCCAATTAACAAAACCAGACGCACAACTAGAAATGGGTGAGGAGTGGTCAAGTTGCGTATGCGAGCACTCAGACTGTCATTCAAATTTTTTGTAACAAATTCTTAATGGAAAAATGAAAAAAAAAAATAATAATAATGTAATATATAGAGGAAACAAACAACAAATACGCATACATAAGAAAAATGCATTAAAATGCGAAACGAAAATATTATATATATTATTAAGGTTTCAGTTTTCTGTTTTCACAGCCAACCGAGGCGGACGTTAAGCTTTTATGTACTGTACGCTTCTGACCCAGACAAGGTTTATGGACTTGTTTTCAAAAATTTGAATCAGAAATAAATCGCATAAGTCACGTCCTGCACAAAGCATAGAAATGGAAAGAGAGACCTTTATGATTTAATGGTCAGTATTTGGCTAATATATGAAGCATTACATTTGACTGGACGCACACTCATAAATATTGTGTGTATGTGTCAGTGTGTCTAGTTTCAGTACACTACACTACACTCTTATCGTATGACCTAACCCCTCTCCCCTAACCCCTCCTTACATTTGTGCCAGTTGCCTACTGCCTTTGCTGATTAACCGACGCTTAAAAAACCAATTTGTTAGCATTTTTATGACTTAAATTTGTATTGCTTTTTATGGTTTCTACATCCTTGAAATAATGCTTGCGATTGCTCAATATGAATCTGAGTGTGTGTTTATCAGCTACAGCCTATCCTATAGGGAATTTAAAGTCAAGTTTTAGCTCTGTTAATTGGTTTGATATTTAAAGCATTTTTTTTTGCTTGAGTGAGTTGTAAAATAATTTTATTATATATCAAAAAATATTATAAATAACATTTGTTATTGTTGTTGTTTTTTGTTTACTTTCCATGGCGTCATTTTATTTAGTTTTGCGCAATAATTTTATGCAAATGTTCTAGTTGTTGTTGCTATTTTTCAACGGATGCAGTTTAATCGTAAAAACAATAAAAATATAACAACAAAAGAGTTTTTAAAAATTTGCATGTACATTTTCTAGTAGCAACAACAGCTACAGCAACAACAATAAAAATAATAACAAGTTCGCCATTTCAGTGTGCATTTCCCTAATTCGTTGCTGACATGCCACAGTTTAGTTTGTTTTTCCCTAGCTCATTTTTTAGTTATACCCTGTACTGTACAAACATGGTAAGAGCGGGACAATTTAAAGTTAATTGGTCATATGAAAATATAGAATAGGACTTAAGGTAGCTGGAGCTTCCCTTTAAGGTAAGCTACAATACAATAAGTCAGGTATAACCGCCGTCGCCTTAATTAACTGATCTCAAATGATAAAGGTGCTAAAACAATATGTATATAGCTTCTGATTAATATCACTTTTTTAAATTAGTATATTTTATAATATCATTTTTCAAAGGCCATTTTATTCTTCTTTCTATTTTTGGACACAGGGTATATTTTAGTGTATTTTAGTTAACTAGAGCATTTCGTACATTGCTTTTTTCTACTCAGTCTCAGTCTCTTTTTGAATATTTTAACAAATTGCATTGCCTGATTCTTTTTTGGGTTAATGTCTCATTGTCTTACGCGTGACGACAACAACAACAATAACAATGACAGTGGCTACCAGAACTACATCACCAAAAGCAGACGATACAATTTCTGTGATAAATAAAATGATTACAAAAGCGTCCCAGCCGAAACAAAGGCCAAGACTCGTGAGTCGTAAGGCAGAGGGGCAAGGATTGTCAGACACATATGAAATTTATATAGACAAATATATATACAACATTGTACATGTGAGTGTATATGTGTGTATGTGACGCTGCCGCTTCAATGGAGCCCACAACAACGCTGGCAATTGCTTGATTTATGTGCGGCGCGATAAAAAAAATAAATAAAAAATATATATATTAATGCAGCCAAGTTGGACCGTTGAAATATATGTTGAAAATTGGATTTCAAGCGTATTTTAAATATATTTAGCGAGAAATCGGGCTCCAGCTAGTTGTTAAAGCCGCCGATAACGATATTCTCAGTTACGATAGCCAGTCACATACACACACAGAGAGAAAAAGATTAGCTGGAAAACAGCGTTTACATGCGCCCTTTGATGACCCAAATTTGATTAACTAGCTGCGAACATGGCCCTAAACTAAGCTAGCAACAGGCAACAGCGACGGCTAGTTGTTAGCCCTTTCGCACACGCTGAAGCCAGAAAGAAAGCGCAGAGAGAAGAAGCTGAAGAATTCAGTGTTTCAAAATTAATTATGTCACATTATGTAATCTGATAAGAGCGTTGCGGTTGCTGTATTGTTATTGTCATTGCCATTGTCAACCCTGTGGTTGTTGTTGCTCTTGAGTAAACTGAAACCATCGACAATGCGCAGCCGCAACGTCAACGCGCCACTGCAACACGCGGCGCGACCCTCTTCAAAACTGGCTGCCAAGGATCGTTGCACAACAATGGAACCCAAAAAATAAAGAAAAAAAAAACAAAAAAGATCTCAAAGAACGAAAAGGTTCTGGTACTGGCACTGGTTCTAATTTGCCCTCAGGTAAGCGACTTGCCAGCCAAAAAGACAAAACTTGCTGCGGCAATTTCTTTTTGTTGTCTTTTAGGCACAAAATACTTTTTCAATTCGGTAGTTGAGCTGAGCATGCCCCAGTGATATGGTTTATGCCTTTGTTAGGTTTCATTCAAAACAAAATTCCTTTAAATAAAAAATAGGGAGCAAAATGAAATGAAATCTCGGGAGCGGTCACTGGAAACTTAAGATAGGGATGGGACACTTTAATAACAGGTAATATTTTGGTATATGACAGTGCTCATGTAATTTGCTGTTGATCAAGCCATAAATAATGACAACAATATTGTGGTTTAGCTGATGATCAATTTGAGGCATGTTAATACAAATATATATGTATATGTTTAATTAAATAACGAGAAACATAAAAAACTCGCAAAAAGGAAAACTTCTTTACATGTTATTGTTTAAGTAAATAAAAGAATAATGACTGCAAACGACTTAATACATTTCGTTTATACATATAACTTCTTAAATCCAAAATCTTTTAAACAGCTTAAACATAATAAACATGCCAACAATAAAATTAAACTCTTTTACAATTATAGCTTAATAACAACCCCCAGCTGTTGCTCTTCATTTTTTTTATCGACTTTTAAACAATAATTTGTTGCTAAAGATCCCATTACCAACGCTCAGTTCAGTGATTTCTCAAGTGCTCCGCAGTTGGTTTCTGCGCGACTAACTCCTGAAGTGGACACCCCGCCTACCTCCCAAATACTTAATCCGCTTTATAAAATACCCAACGCACTTTACAGCATTATAAATATAAGTTATGAGCCTTAATGTTGCCTGCAACCCTTTTGGAGGCAAAGCAAAATCAAAATGTCTACCGTAAAAGGTGGTCAGCGTATATAAAGCATAAATGAGCTTAAAATTAATTGAAATTGTAGCCCACTTTTTTTTTCATAGCCATAAATCGCGTTTACAGCCAAGTTAAAGAATAAGTAGAAGCAAAGGCAGTAGAAAGTAAAATGTAAATGCGCTTGCATATCGTAAAATGCATAATTGACGTAAATTTCGCTTTAAGCCAAAATAATTTGTGCATAATTTAAGCGCCGGCGACGCGTCGTCTGCGAGCCAAGCTAAATACTGTAAAAAAAATGTATACATAAAACGGATGTAAGTTGGGGGCCCACTTGGTATGCAGGACACATAAAAAGCTGGCAGTGCCTGCCCACTCAACTTGCCCACTGGCCGTGTCCTGTTTTAAGTTTTAAACAGCGAGTGCAAGTGAAATGTGTATAATATGTTTTTAATTACATTTTGCATAGCAATTTCTCAGCCAGCCAGTCAAGAGTTGGCCATATTTTAACGTGGCAAAAGGATCAAGTTAAGCTATTTAACTACGCTTTACAACACTTGCCAGACTTAAATGTTGTCATTTACATGAAAAGCACAAAATGCACAAATACTATCTGCAGCATCCAATCTGTGCGCAGGAATAATACAAAGGCCAACAGGGATTTGGCCAAAATGAGCGTTTTCACAGTTAACTTTTTGAGTCGAGAAATTTGTGCAAATAACGCTTTTGGCAAGACGTCTTTCGTCTGCGATTTATCAGCGACTATTTAAATTCATAATTTTTGCATTGAGCATAAAATTTATTTAAATTGCCAAGCTGCAAAAATGCTGCAGACAGCTTGCGGCATTTTTGTTGTATTGTATATTATATTTTATATATACGTATATATGTATATGCATCAATTTGCAGCAGAACAAACAAATATACGAGATGTGTGCAGCGAGGCGGGAAAGGAAAACGGCAGCAGCTAATCCCAGAACGACGTTGTCCTGCGTCGTTCGTTTTGTGTCTGTAACTAAAATTGCGGATTATGCAAATAATTGCCAACTGCAAAAAACCAAAACAGCAACAGGAACAAAAGAAAAAGCAACTCTTTTTCCAATTTAGTTGCAAGGACATGCGCCAAAATATGCAATTATGCAACGGCGTGCAACATTTTGTGGCAAGGGGCAATTAAAATGCGTTGCATAAATTAGCAAGGAGACGCAAAACAACAACAAGAACACACAGACACAAATGAGTTGTGGCAAATGCGTGCGAGCTGCATGTTGCACTTGGCACCAGCAACAGCAACAGAAACCGCAAAAAGGGTTGCATTGCAAGTTCACACACACACACCCATAAATAAATATGCATACACGCGTCGGCCAGACACTAATTGAACCCTTAAGCACATAAATGTTATTGGAATTGCAATAATAATATATAATATAATAATATATATATGAAAATATATTGAAATACTCAAAGGTATTTCGCGAATTCAACTTAAGTAATAAAATATTTTAATAAACATGTAAATCCATTCTTTTGTTTGGCTTAAAATTGAATCTGTCAATAATTTATAATTTATTCAGTTCCTCTTTATGTCTTATTTCCTTATGTTTCGAATCACATTGGCTTTGCTTGACTTTTTATATGGTCCTTCCTATATGTATTTTTTTTATATCATCAATAGATGACAGTTGATGAGTTTGTGAAAAATTGTGTCGTCATGCTTAATAAAATCTTTTAGCACATTTAAACTGGTCTTTGAGCAGCTTCGCAGCAATTGTTTGGCCCACAAAGGGGTTAAGTAAACGTAAAAAATGTTTTCAATTTCAATTGTAGATCTTTTTCTTTGTTTTTTATGACAGCCACCTTGGGCTGACTTTAACATTGACTTGAGCTGCATATGGCGACGCCATGTGGCAAATTAATTGCTGAGCACAACCCCCAAAAGAAATATGTGTACAGGGATTTGGTTCGAGCTCACAGGACCTGCGCAGTTTAAAATATGCGTCTCAGGGCAGCAAAGCCAAATGCGCAGTTGCCTTGCAAAAAAAAAAGGACCAAGGACCAAACACAATTTGCGCAGCACACAAAACGCCGGTCGGCTGTCAGGGCCAAATTGATGTGACATTTGAATAAAGGACTCGAAACGTTTGACGCAGAGACAACCGCAGATAAGCCGAAAAGCAAAGAAACAAAAGCAAACACACACAAAAACAGTCAAATAGAGACGCAAATAGATGCCGACACTGAGCGTCAATTGATCACAATCAGAAGTTCCATACAAACAATGGACACCAGTTTGTTCACCTTTTCAAAGAGGTGAGCGACAGAGGGGTAGGGGTATTCATCAGCAGCTTTTAAGCTGCCACCTCAAGCGGCAACTCAATTGAGTGTTGGTGCGCATAAAAGCAGCGGTAATAAAAAGTGTGCAATGCACTAATAAAAGAAATACAAATTTAGCCATTGTTGTTGTTTGGCGTTGCTTTGCTAATAAAATGGGAGACCATAAACTGGTGGCAGCCAACGTGTCGTATGAGCAATGCGCAGCAAAATTCGTTAAGGTCGCAACTAATAAAGTTGCCCAAGTGCTTTGGGGCGCAATTTAATGCTGCGGAACTTTTGGCTTAAACTATTTCAGCTTTTTTTACAACTGCTTTTGGGCATGCAATGGACAAGGTGCAGCGTGCAACGTGTAACGCACAACTTGCAACGCGCGCAGTTACGTGCAACGTGTGTTTATCAAGCGCATTTATGCGCTGTAAATAACAAACGAGAGCAAATTTCATTCATTCAGTCAAACAGCCACAAACGGTGTAAGAAAGAAAAGGGCGGAGAGCGAGCCAGCGAGTGACACAATTTAGTCTATAAAATATTTGAATGTTCAAGACGTGCAACGCTCTGGTTGCAAGGTGCAACATCCTGTTTGCCACAGTCCGTTGCGCCAGCAAATGAATCATAAAAAGCATCATAAAAAACGCCAAGGATTAAGTTATTTCCGAAATTATAGCACTGGCTGTAATATATATTTCAGCTGAACTTTTCATTAGTATTTACTAAAGATTTATTTGAACATTATTCGTATGTCTACGAGTGTCACTTTTATTTTCTATTTTAATTCACATTTTCTTTAAAATTTGTTTTTTCAATTCAACATCCGAACTAATTATTTTAAAAGTCAAACTAGGCAAATGTACATGTATTTATTATGCATGGCACTTTGATTAACTTTAGCCAGACTTGGGTCACTTTAATATATACGTCTGTAAAGTTTTTAGTCCCACTTACCCAACTATACTTAAATGCAACATTAGATTTATGTAGAAAAGTTCGCAACATACCTGCAAATAAAACACAAGAGAAATATGTGAAATTAATATCAATTAGAAAGCATTGTTAGACATGCTAAAATTAAATTTTAATTAGAGTCAGGCTACCTGGCAGGTCAAACTAGTCAGGCTACAATATATATTAGATCGGGTCCAGCGAGAAGCAGTGAAAGTTTCTATCAGTTGAATAAAAATCTCACAAAAGACCGAGCCGCATTTTTCCATTACAGGATACAGACATACACAGACACGGGCACATACCAAGAAGGCGTCATAAATATCACATTTGTGGCAGACACACATGCACACGCTTACACACACGCATGTCTGCAGCATTGTGTTTAGTGCTGCATACAACGCGGCGCATTTCGCATTTTATGAGGTGCAAATAAAAAGTTTGCTATAAAAATGCCATAGACATGTGTACAAACAGGCAAACGGCGCATAAAAATGCATGTCTGGACCAAGAAAAGCCAAGAGGGGGATCAGAGAGCGTATCTCTAACAAGACATCGGAAATGGGCGGAGCGCCAGCAAAAACATGTAAGTATCCTGCAACCGCCAGCAAAGCTGTCTGGCGCCGTGCCCCGCCCCCACCTTGAGAAAAATGAAAAAAAATTAAATAAATAAAAGCGAAAGCAACTTTAAAGCGCATTTTTGAAGAGTGTCTGTAAATGCTTTAATTAATTTAACGTTGCCAAAGTTGCCACTTCATCATGCAACACGTCATGCACAGGTGCAATTTATAAAGCAAATGTAGACAAAGGGACAGGGAAGGACAGACGATGGCGGTGGGCAGTGGCAACTGCAGAAGTGCACGCTTGAAACTGTAATCCTGACAAAGCCAGTCACATTTATTATTGAACCCAAGCTATTTGCTACGTGCCACGCCAAACGAATGCAACAAATTATTCCCGCGCACACACAACAGCATAAAAGGGGGCGGGGCAGAGATAGGAGGCCCGCATGTTAGACATGCAACGCGTGAAAACAATCGATGTATTGAAATTGATTTGCCAGTTAAGTTCAGGCATATTAAATAGAAAATGCCACAGAGCAACGTTGATCAGAGAAGTGCCTTCGCAACTGAATGTATATTTATGTATTCATGAATTCAAGTACTCGTTCAATATGGAAGCAAGAATTGGTAAAGAAAACTTTTCAACAGAACAAAACGAGTTACCAAACTTTAATTAGCCAAAGTAAATAAGCTAATTAGCTTTGTGGCTGCACAAAGACAAAGTTGGCCAAATCGAATTAGTTGCGTTTATCTGACTGATTAAATGCATTATTCAGCCAATTCAAGTGTTTGAGGAGAGCGAAGAGATGCACAAACTCAAGTAAACATTAAAGTAAATTAAAAACATGAGAAGCGCATTTAAAAATACCTTTTTAAGCGAAATTCATAATTAAAAGAAAGTTAATTACTTGATCAACACAAAGAGAAATACACTTATTTATACATACAATACATATAAATTCTAAATACATTTACACTCCTTTAGAAAATCAATTTAATTCCATGGCAAGCATATATGCCCTGTAAATCAATGAACGGAAGTAGAGTGTAGACAGCAACAAAAAGTTTCTTCATTTACTTTTGCCGTTGCCATTGCTGCTGCTTCCCCCCTCCATTCTTGTCAGTTAGTTGCTTGAACTGCCACAAAAACGTTGCCGGCGACTGTATTTTACAAAAGAAATCGAATTGTAGCGGCCAACTTTTTTTTATCAGCGTCGCGACATCAGCAACACGAAACGTTGGCAGCAATTCTTGGCAAGACGCCGCCCTCGGACAGGACAACTGCTGTGAGGTGCAAATTTCTTATGCACACACACACATGCACAACAAACTAACAAGCAGCGAACATAAAGCAAGCACTTAGAAAAGCCAAGTCTACTGCCATGTCCTGAGCAGACACTTTAGACCCGGCCATAAAGGTGACAATAACTTAACGAGCAATGAACCTACAACAAGCAGCAGTTGTTGTTGTTGCTGCTGCTCTTGACGTTTGCTGACCGGCGACATGGCGCAAGGAAGTGCCACTAAATTGTTGCAGATAACAAAAAGTAAGCTGGTGCAGGCGGCAGACAGGCAGCAAATATAAAGGCAGCTCTGAAATCAGCCAGCATGTGGTCGCAGCAACAGCAGCAGCTAAGAGAAACTGGTAACTGACCCCTTATGCCACGCCCCCTATTCTCTCAACAGTTGTCCCCTTCTCTTGCATTTCACTTCACCGCCCAAGCATAACAAAATGTTGCCTGTTGTGCATTTTGATCAGCCGCATTTAACATGTGCAGCAAACGCGTCAATTTTGGCAGTTATTTCGCATTGAATACACACACACAATAAATACTACTCGGTACAACGCTGCGTATGATAAATGGCAGTTGAACTACCTTTTGGATTTGCACGTGCAGAAAAAGGCAGCAGACAACGAACCCGCAGCAAACGTAGCAAGAGGGTAGCCACCAGCCCCTATCAAGGTGGATGCAGTGTGGACTGCGAAGGGGCGCAGAGACAGCTCTTTAAGCCTGGGCATGCGAAATGAGCTGCTGAAATGGCAATTTAAGTGACTGTCGAGTAGCTGTTGAGTAGATGCCAGTTGCCAGGATAAAAGCACAACGCGACTACAACAAAACAAGCAAACAAATTCAACAATTTCAGTAAATATAGTAAAGGAAAACTAAATTGAAAAACAAATACAGAAGCGTAAATACTCTTTCTGCAGTTTTTTTTTTTTTAAATTTTAATGTTTTTAACTAAATTATCAGTTTTTTTTTTATTTTATAATATTTATCGAAAGAAAGAAATTTTGGTTTGTCCATGATATAGCTAAAACGAAATTTTATGGTTGTTATAATAAAAATTTAATTTTTGACGTATAATGCAACAAAGTACTAGACAAATTCAAAAAACCTTCTCTGGCAAGAGTATTAAGACGCACTTGAAAAACTCGCGCGCAGAAAGCGTTGCCAAAGGGCAGCAAATACTTGCGGCCAAATGCTTACGTGCAAATCATTTGCACTCACTGTCAGACATGCAGTCAGTCAAGCGACCTAAGGCATTGTACAGCTGCAGATGTTGCTGAAGCTGTATCTATAGCTATATCTGCATCTGTATCTGTAAGATGTTGTTCATATCTGTAGCGTGTATCTTATAGTTTACAGTCTGACGCCTTTGCTGGAAGGCATCAGCGCAGCTTTTCATTCATGATGGATGCATTTGTCGGAGGCGACACTAACACACACCAACACACACTCTTATAGAAAACATACTCAGCTCAGACAAGGTAACAAATTAATGCATCAAAGCGTCGCAGACGACGCCCGTCACTCAAGTGGAAGACATATCCAAGAGAAGGATGCGGATGTTGATACAAAAGCGGATGATAAAGTGCTGAAGCGTAAATAAAACGTTTGTCGCATCAAAATCATTAAAAATCCCTTTACAAAAAAACACGAAAATGCACAAGAAATTTATGTGTAAATAACGAAAAGTACATCAAGCCAAACTGACCAAATGATCAAATGATTAATTGATTAGCAAAACGCTGGCGTTTCGCCCGAATTTTTAAATAATAATCCAAGTACTGACACACCACCCACTGTGGTCTGTTGCAGTGCCATCAACAAGCCATCATTTAAATTAATGACAATGGAAAAATGTCGACCAAAAATTATTAACAAAATCATTAAAAATTTGACAAAGCGTTAAAACTGAAAAAAATAAATGGTAACAACTTCCAGGCACGAGTAATTGTTTTTGGGGGTTTTTCGATCAAATTTATTCATAAAATAAATATTAAAAAAAAAATAAGCAAAAAACATTTGTGAACCACTGTCACAGATGCTCATTAATTTCACAAAAATTTCCAGGCAAATGATATTTTGTTAAAGCAAACCGCAAACAATGTAAAACTCAGTTTCTTTGGCAGTTGCTCTTTTTGTGGGAAATACATAGCAGAAAATAAGAAAAATCAACATCATTATTTACATGTTGCATGGCTCTCGTGTACACATGACGTCATTGCTTCATTAATCATCCACAAATGAAGGAACTCAAGAAAAGCAAACGCAAATGGGTAGGGTTGAGCTTCGGTGGGGTGGGGTGTGTGCAGGGTATCTTAGCTGCACATGCACATCATCATTAATCGCCTGGCAGCCAGCCTGGCAAAACTCTCACTTTTCTCGCAAAGGGCAATTAAATGGTTACGACTCTGTCACTCACTTAAGCGTATTTAATTTCAATGTGCCGAGACGTTAAAAAATAAAATAAAAATTAAAATAAATGAAAAACACAAAAAAAAAATTGAATTCGCAATTTTTTCATTTAACAAAATTAAAATGCTGATGACGCGATGCAAACGAACATACGAGCAAACAAAAAAAGACGCAAGAGAAAAACTGCAGCAGCAAAGCAAACAATGAAGGAAATAAAAACGAATAAAAATAAAAAGACAAAATAAATAATGTTAAATAAAAGAGATAAAGTGCGCAGAGCAAAAGTAAAGAAAAAAAAACCTTAACATTAATCATTACAAAGCGCAGACAGAGCGCTGAGCCTTGTGGACGCTAGGGAAGGGAAATTGTCGCTTGTAGCTTTCGAATTTTTCTTTTTTTTCTGCATGTGTGTTGCAACAGCAGCAGCAAAAAGAAGCTTGCAACATGCAACTTGGTTGATGTGCGGCATTTGCTAAGCAAATGCCTGATAATGACCGCCATGTAAATTAACAGCCAGCGCAAAGCGGGCAGCCAGCCAAAAGCGAGACCGAAAAAACCCCAAATACAGCGCATGGGTAAACCCCACGGACACACAACATTCACACACACACACTGCTTACAGCAAACCAACACATGTTAAGCAACAACAATTTAAGCGCCATAAAGTATGCCATAAAAAGGCAAAAGTTTTTTTTCAAAATAGACAGGAACAGGCACTAAACAGCTTTGTGGGGGGCAGGGTGGGGTGCGGCACGTCATTAGCCCAGGACATTAGTCATGGGTAGATTTGTTGGCGGCGTCAACAACTTTCTCAATTTGCCAGCCACAAAAGACGAACACGTGGAAAAAGCTGGAAACTTCAGGCTGAAGCACGCGTGGCGCCTCCGAAAGCATGCAGTAAATGTATCTATACGGCTGCAAAGGACATTAAACCCAAGCCGACAGGCAAAAGAATGCAAGAGAGAGAGAGATAGAGAGCGGGAGCGACAGCGCAGGCGCCTAGCATAGGTAGACGAGGCGCCTAAAAAGCTTTTATGCCGCCTAACCAGCTCGAACAAAGTCCCACCAGCCCAGCCCAGCCATCCGGCATTCCCGTGGCCGTGGCCGTGACAATGAGCCAGCACAGCACAGACTATGGCCATGGCCGTGAAAGCAAAGCCGGTCCTCCCTGCCCCGTCCAATTTGTAGGCGCTTGTCCTTGCACTTGGCCTTTGCGTAGGCGCACAACTTCGGAGCTGCGACTGGCGCTCGGCTTTTTATGTTTATGTTGCGTTGGGATATTTTTGGTTGCGTAAAATGTTAATAAACTGTTGCCGTAGATTCGAGTGCGGGGTTAGATGAGGGCTGGCTTGCTTGAGTGTTTGTCGGGTGCTTTGACCTTGCGACGCGCTGCTCCGCCGGGAGGCATTTGCCAAATGTGCGGCACGCAGACTTTGTGACCCCCTCCCCACCCTTCTGGCTTGTCTGTCTGACGCACTTATATATTATTTAAACGAAGGACAAACGTTTCTATATGCGTGGGAAAAACGCAAAAAGGAAGGAGCCTGTACGAGGAGGGTTTGGCGGGTTAGGGATCCGTTTGGGTATTAGGGAACTGAGCTTTAAATGGACATTTTATGGCATTTCGTTAGCTAGACACAATTTAATATAAAGGTGTCTGAACCTGAATTTACAGACACACACAAACAATAAATAGCACCCAATGCGACCGGGGCAATAAAAGTCGCGCTTTCGTTTTTTTTTTTTTTTTTTCATTTTCCTCTGACATATTTAAATTTTTTTTGTAGTGCTTTTGGCCATTGAGTTCGAGAGGCTTTGTCATAAAATTGATTGGCTTTTACAGACTGAGTACACATTTTGTAATTTTGGGCAGCAGGTGCTTGGGCGCAAGGTCAGTGGCTGACCAACGGCTCAAAAGGCGGTCAATGCACATTGGGGCAGCTGTTGCCACATTTTTATGCAAAGTTATATTTTCCTTTTTTTTGCTTTGCCTAATTGCCAACTTTCTAGACGGCAGCTGCACCAGCGAAAGAAAGAAAGAAAGACAGAAAGCGAAAAAAAACTAAAATAAAGTTAAGATAGGATGCATTGCACATCCTTTAGACTCATCCTTAAGCATATTGCCTCATAATGGCTATAATAAAATGAGCTTAACCGTCAGCCTGTTGGCTGACTAGCTGGTTGGCTGGCTGGCTTGTATAATGGCGCCAACTTGTTCCCTCTTTCATTTTATAGCCAGAAATTGGTAATTTCGTGCATCGATGCCAGACGAAGGATATGGAAAGCGGGGCCAAAGGGCAACGCATACAAATTGTCCCATAAAAGACATTGCATTGGATCAAAGCAGTTTTCTATTATCGTTGGATTATGCGACATAAGGAAGACGACAGCGTTGATCAGTCCAGGCGGGAGTGTGAATGGCGCGTCCTGTGTGTGTATGCGTGTGTGTGAGTATGTGGATGCGCTGCATGATGTCTTGGTGTTGATTAGAAGCTGCAGAGCTGTGTTACAGTCCATTAGATGCACATTGTGTGCGGGTTTTTAAAGACTGTTTCTAATCTAAGCAACGACAGAATTTTGATGAGTTGCACTTGCGGCAACGACTTTGCCAAGTGGCACATAAAATTAGTGAAACAGACTGAAAAAATGATTACAGTTATTCAATATGATTGAATTAAGATAAAACTTATTTTTTATAATACTTGTATGTATATTGTGTGTGTATCATTAGTGTTTAGTAAAGATGCAGAAGTGTGCAAATAGTCCATTTTTATCCACCATTATTTGGCGCTAAAACACGTATCTAGTTAATCTATATAGTTTAAAATATATTAAACATTAATATATGTAATTATCCTTATAACATTTGTAACATTTATATAATTATTTTCATTATTATTATTATAAATTAAAATTATTTTCCCCTTTCATTTATTAAATGTTTATTTGTTTTATGTGTACTATTTGCTATTATACCATGAGCTATAATCTGCCGCGCCCACAGCCTCTCATCATTCGCCCTGTGGTTATTTAAAGATACTCTTGAGCTTATTTATGACTCTCACATTTTGCGAATGGCATTTCATTTTATGATAAATGATTGGCCGTAATTAAAGTGGCTCGTTGCTCTGTGGTTTTGGCCCTGCTGCTGCTGCGGCTGCTGCTGCACACAGAGCAGCAATATGCACGAGTCCTGGGTCCTGGACGGCGCATTGACCTCAAGCACAGGACGTAGAGAAACGGAAACTGAGCAAAGTTAATAATGTGCAGCAGGCGCTGGCGCAGTTTTCCTTCATGTTCTTTTTTCAATGGCAGCTTGTGCCTTCGGCTGAATGACTTTGCTGAGTGGATGACTGGCGGCTGCTTCCTGCCAGGCAGCTGGAAGTGTTCGCCAAAAATAACAGCATAACGAAAACAACAGCAAAAAAATACAATGAATAAAAATAAATTGAAAATTGCAGTGTACCTATGTAGAGATGTTTATATGCACATGTTGCACATACAGCTGCTCAGATGGACAGTAGTCTGGCATGTTTATGTTGTATGCAACAAACAACACTGAATTACAGGCTCTAATTGATATTTTTATGACCTTAGTTTATACTGAAAGTGGTCTCATCTTAATTTTTATTGTTTTTATTATTATTATTATTTATATTTTTTTTTGTGCTTGACCGAAAACAAACGCAAAGACAAGCAAGAAGCGACTGAAAAATTACTTTTAATTTTATGTAAACTCTACAAATTAAGCAATTTATTTTCATTAACTCAAATAAAGGCGACCCGCACAAAACTTACAAACAACAAAAAATGAGCAGACCCCCAAATAAAAATATGATTTCGACGCCTTCAAGCGTGTCGGCGGCACCCACACACACACACATATAAACAACAAAGAATTGTGCAAAAAATTTGTACGAAATAAATGTTAATTCGCACATATGAATATTACAGCAGCTATTTGTGCCCCTCGTCTTGGCCATATGTTGACAACAACGTAGCTGCCACAATTAAAAAGAAAATGTTGTAAGTAGCAAAAACATGCAACGAAACAACAATACAACAAACAAAAACCGAAAATAAATCAAAGTCAAGTGAACAACGCAAACATAAAAATTAAATGTGCCACTTAAATGTGCCACATTCAAGCGGGTCAGACTTCGCGTCGTGTTGAGATCTACCAATGGAACTTGCCTTGAATCGAAAATTATTTGCACATTAATCAGATTTATTGTCCACAGCGCCAGCCTAAATACTTATGTATACGACTACTATATATATATATACTTAGTAGTCGTATATATATATATATATATATTGTACGAGTAGTTCTCTAATAGACATCTGGGGGCGAGACAATGCCAACAACAAAACTATGCAGCAACAATGGCAGCAACAACAACAATTACAATCCTATAGCTGGCCTGCGCCTGTTGTTTAGGTGTTTCGAGACGCGTTTTTGAGGGTGGCTAATGACTACACAGACTACAGACTTCAGTCTACAGATTGGGATTATGTCATCGTCAAGCGACGCGGCGAATGTTTTAATTAAAATGTTCGCCAAACTCAAATGCAATCGGTGCCGCACATAAATCTTGAAGCTGTCATTAGAAATGATTGCAACAATTAAACTAATAATTAATAAACTAACGCATCAAGTGCACAGCTCAATATATTTTATATCCACTATCTGTTAAGTGTCCAATGCACCAAGTCTTAGATACGCTTACCCAATTGATATTACTAAAAACAAAACGAATAAAATACAAAGAAATCTCACTATTTTTGACATTTAAAAATTTATGGGTAGTAATGAAGTTAAGTAATTGATAATTTATTAAAAGAATTGGAAGAGTTGTAGCGACTAATATGCCTACAGGCTATTATATAAAAAATCTATAAGAAAACCTCATTAGTTTTCATTAACAAAGTGTACTAATAGAGTTTTAAATATAGATTTTAAAAAAATTATTTGATGCGTATATATAGATAATTTCATTAAATATTCGAACATTTTTTTGTTATCAGTACCATGTTTTTTAGTCAAAATCTAATTAAAGACAAAAAATTGTCAACATTACAAATACAAGAAAATATAGAGCTTTTTGAACCATACAATAATACCCATAATATTAGATGTACATGCACATATTTACATATTAAGCGCTAAATGGACCTCTCAGAGATTGCTGCATTGGGTCATTAGCGGCACAACAGCTGGCAGACAGCGCATTGAGCTGAGTTTGTTGTGCCTTTAAGCGAGATCGTCACGAGCACTTGGGAGCGCTGTCAAACGGTTGACACTCGACCGATGCGACTGTAGCGTCATCATCATCATCATTATCGTTATGAGCATCATTATTAGTAACAACATTATTGCTCATCAGCAGCAGAGCAATGGAAACAAACTTTCAGACGGACATTATGTCAGTCAGCTGTCATACAACGAGCCTCAGACCGAATCTGAGTCTGAGTTTTGAGACACAGTCTGTAGACAAGCTTCAATTGCAGCGAAGCGACAATAACAATTGCAACAACAGCAACAACAAGACGTGAAAACAATAAACACATGAAATTGTTTGTTGAAAAGTTTGTTGACTTGTGTCGCCGCTCGAGTTGCCAGCAAACAGAAACCAGCGAAAATTGTGTACGCATAATAAACAATTCGCAAAGGTTTTTGTAAATTTATCCAAATTATAATATGAAAATAAATATAAATATTAATGCAAAAACAATGAGCATTTGAGTGTATTAAAAGACAAGAGACACGTTTATTATTAATGCCGCATTCGTTTCAACCCACTTCACTCACCCCATTCCCCTTCTTTCTTACCAATGCGCTCAGCCAATTTCACTTGCGGCCAAATGAAGCGTTAACTTGAAAAATTGCAAAACGTTGCGGTTCACTGCGATTCACAATAACAACAACAACAAAGCAATAGAGAGCAGCTGCTGCTACTGCTGCAAGCAACAATGCAACATAAATACTTAAGTCTGTCAAGCCGAGCCCTAAAAAATTTCAATTAACTTTGAGCGCATTGCAATAAATAAAATTACAATGAAAGAAAATCGTTGTGATATTTGATATTATTTTTTAAATTAAAAATAATATGTTGACTTGTTAAGCTTTCAACGTTCTTCATAGTACTTGCTAGACATTCAACTTAAATTACTCTTAATTTTGTAACATTTGACAAACGCAGAACTTTTTGCATAACTTTGAACATTTAACTAAATTTTTAAAAGTTGTAAGACTTTACTATTTTAAGCAAATTTTAAATTATGGGCGTCAGATTTTGCATAAACCTAAAATTTGTTTCTTAAAGTTCAAACCATGTTAGAAAAATTTTGACTTGTAAAATTATTTTGTGTATTTTTAAAATACTTTGCTAAAATAAAGAATAAACATAGATTTTTATTATTGATTTGCATTTCTGCATTGAAGTTTAAAAAAAATTTAAATTTATAAAAACAAATTAAGGAACACGCATCGCTGCTGTTGCACTTATTGATTCTGGATAAAGAAGAAATCTGAACAAAGCCTCGCTTTTGTTTGTCGTATTATAGAACACATTAAACTGAAAATAAAATCATAAAAATTGCCAGACGAGGTTTTAATTTTATGCCTGTATTTGGTGGGTGTGGAAACGAATCTATGTTTCGTTTTTGTTTTTTAATTGCGGTAGATATATAAAAATATTGTAATTAAAGGAATAAACCTGCAAAAAAAATATACATCGATACGCGTTGATTTTATTGAGAATGCTTTTTGTATTTTGTGTATTGTTTTTTTATTTATTGTTGTTGGGGATTGTAAACAAATGCTTAATTGTTGATGGTGGCAATGCAAATTACGTTTCACGCTTAGCGTGTGGGCAGACTTTGAAGTATTGTTGTTGTCGATGTGATTTTTTTTAGGTTAAACAAGTACATTATTGTGTGTAGTGTGTGTGAGTGTATATGAATGAGTGTATTGAGTGCTCGTTAACATCAAAAGTCAATGCATTTTTAATTTGTTTAATACGCCGCGCGGCGGATTTGACGTTACAATTAGCGCGTCCAAAAGTTATCTCAACGAATACACACACAGGAAGAAAGAGATGCATGTGTGTAGCCCAGGTGTGTGTGCCCATAATCATATGAAAGGCATGGGCCAGGCCAGTAGCCAAAAAGCTTGAGGCAACACAATGTAACAACAATTTGACATTTTGTGGATGTGCGGCCCAAAAGTTCAACAACATTTCAATGTCACGTCGGTCACGTTTTATCTGGGTGTGTGTGTGGGTGTTGACATTATCCTGCGCCACTTTTGGGCAGGCCGCAGAGCCTAACAGCCAACGACAAAAAAGATACCTACCAAACAACAACAGCAACATTTTGATGAGAAAATTGAAATTGAAATTAAACTTTTGGCCCAAAATAACATTTAAAAATGTTTTTTGCTGCTCGCATAAGAACATAAACCGTGCATTGACCTGGTCGAAAAAATGTTTTCTTATGCTTAATAGATAGAAAGAGCTGAAATGCGTTTGTGGGTGTGGGTTGATATGTTTTTGGGTGCGCTTTGGGCTATTTCAATTACGCATCAAAAACCATGCGAAAACAAAGTCTGAGCTGCCCTTAGTAACAACAGTGCCAAATGGTTGTGGCCGAGGGGGGGTTGTGGCTTTTCGGGTGGCAGCTGCAAGCAAACACGCATAATTATTTATTTTGCAGGCAACGTTTCGTGGCAGCCACTTGAGCAAATTCTGCTCGGGCTTGTGTGTATGATTGCCAGCAATTTGCGCCCGGAAAGGCACAAGATGCAAAAATTGAAATAAATGACAATGGCTGCTTGATAAGAACAGATATATGTATATGTATAGAGTAGTATATGTCTGTTAATCTGCCTGTCAGACATTGCAACAGAGAGTGGTGCTGGCAACATGTTGCCATGACAATGACTTCAACTACAACTTATCAATGCTGTCGCTGATGCTGCGGCTGCTGCTGGCGCCGTCTGCTGCAGGGCATGTCTACCACAATGCACATCAAATGTTTAAATGACAACAACAACATTAACAACAACAACAATAGCAACATCCAACGTGTAACAATGTTGCTGCGGCAGTTACAATAAATGTCATGTTAAAGGCAGTCGAGCAACGACAGCGCGCACATCACTTCCAGCTGACAGAGAGCTACCAAACTACGGCGGAGTCTGCAGACTCCAGACGCCACTCAACACTCAAAGCGGTGCAAACATTGCCCACAGCCATTTACCTGTGTCTGGGTGTGCGTGTGTGGGCGTGGTTAGAGCAGCACTTTTGCATAAACTGTGGCACTTTAACAGACCAGAAATTTACCACAACACATAATATTGTAAGCAACTAATCAGTGTGCTGCAGTTAAATAAGATCAACAAGCAGGTACCTTGCAAACTAAATGATAAGATGTGCATTTGTCAAATATACCAACAGAAATGAATAAATGTTTGTTATAAATAAAAAAAACTTTATGTGCCTTGAAATACGAACGTAAAAAGTATTATGGCAAACAAATTCGAGAAATCCATAAACCGTCTACAAAAGAAATTTTTTTATATATATTTTTTATGGGTGCGGGGTATGCCAAATTCAAAACAACAAAGCTTAGCCAAAATGTCAGTCAACGGCTATGATGAGTGATTTGGGCCATAAACTATAACGTGGCTGAAACTGCACTCCACACACATATTCAAATGCATATATAACTATGCAGCATGCATAAATATCTTTGGTTGGGCAATTTTTTGGTTGCCTTTTGGGGACTTGAAATTGCATAAATTATTCTCGGACTGGCGCCTACGAGACGCATTTCATGTGGCATGTTGCACACACGCCTATGCAGCGCATTTTGCAGCCGCTGACATTTCGGGCAGCAAACAAAAAAAAATAATGGAAAAATGTGAAAGATCCGGAATAAAGAGTGCAGCAATCAATCTTCAAAGTGTCAACACTTCCAAGAGTGTCAACTAACGTGCAAAATATATGGACAGCGCCAAGAACTGTGTTCATTCGGTGTCCATTCAGTTGAGGCCAGTCACTGACGACCGCTGCGCGAATTTTGTTTTTTCTTTATTCCGCAAAATATCCACAGTCGGACTGCGGCAGCAGTTTCAAGCGGAAAAGCTCAGTGAGCTGTAACATGTGGCTGACAAAAATGGCCCCCAAATACTTTTCAAGAACTTTTAAGCAGTTTATTAAACATAAATTTTTTATATTTTTGGAAATGAAAAAAAACTTGATCAAATTGTCAGCAAATGTCTGTGTAAATATTTGCATAGCGTATTTATCTATATGCATTCCTAATTTCAGCTCCAATTCACGACATATGCCCGCCATAATAGCCAGAAGATGAACGTGCTCATCAATCATTTAAAGAAAAAATTTATTTTCTTGTTTAAAGTTCGCATTTTTTTTTTTTTTTTTTACTGTGCGAAAGGAATGCAAAGACAAAGATTGATTGGCGCACTAAAACACCAATATCAAAATAAGCGAGTGCTATAAATCGGATTGTATTAATACCCTAACTACATTAGAAAGCAAGTTTTTTGTTTTTAACGTAGGTGTACATTCTTTTTATTATTTAATTTTTGATTTTTATTTAAAATTTTTTTATGTCTTTATTACATTTTGAACTTTAACAAAATTCCTTGCGAATAAATTTATAACTCAATATACCCCATTATAATTTACATAAATATAATAAGTAGCATGCAACAATCACGCGATCTTTCACGCTTAATCATCGTATGGGACTCCACCCCAAAATGAAATTGAAATGAAATGGGTATCGCAGTCCGACAACAATTAGCAGATGTGCCATCAAAATGTGAAGCGTAATAAATGATGAAACAAGTTGACTTAAGTCGCAATGAAAACACGCTAGAAACTACCCGAATCAGATGCAACATTTTCTTGTCGAGGGTATTATTTTTTTTTCAGTTTTCTGTTTTGTTAATTATAATTATAGCTGATTAAAAGCTGAGACGAGTTTTCATTATAACAGCGCTAACAAATCCCACCCAAAAGTAAAAAAAAAGAAATAAAACAACAACAAAATGTTGACAGCTGACGAGCTCTGAAAGGACCCGCGGGCAGTCAATGATATACGCTGATTAAAAAATCAGCGATGCGGCTTAGGGAACAACCCTTTTGGGAATCAAGTTGCCAATTGCTGAATGATTAACAAGTTGACTTGTGTTAATTATTATGAAACCGGTTTGCTTATTATTATGGCTTAATCCTTTGGGCAAACAAAACATTACAGAATGAAGGCTAAGGCGAGATTATACTATGCCTCGCATTGCAATCAGTGCATTTGCCACGAGGTATATGCGCGCGATTTTAGTTATTTCAAAAGTTTTTTTATACAAGTTGAATAGGAATTTTCTCCGTTTACTCCTGCATCTATTCTCTGCATCTAAACTTGGCTGCCAACTTGTCTGGGACAAGTTCGGACCCAAAAACTTTGGCTTGTCTGTGCAAAAAACTTTTAAAGCCCTTGAAATTGCAGCAGAAAGCAACTAGCCTGAGTGGAATGAAGATAGATGGGAAGGTTGATTTTGGGGCTGCTTTAAAAACTTTGCCTTACACTTACAATTCCTAGACAGTTAGTCATGGCAGGTTTATACAAATTTAATATGCCAACGCTTCGGATTTAGTTTTGGTTTCGGTTTGGTCTGGGCGATTGCATGGCATTTTGAATGGCATTAAATATTTATAAATTCAATACAAAATGCAATTCGAAATGCATGCCAAACGGCAGTCTGCCAAAAAAGTGAGGGGAAACAGTGAGAACATACGCACAAAATAGACACCGGGAGAATAAACAAAAAAAATTGAATTGTAAAGTTTTAAAAAGCAACGCTCAAGCATAAAGCTGAACTGGGCAGCTGGGATCTAGACAGAACAAAAGTTGGCCAGGGATTCGGATTCCACAGCTAGAGATAGAGATACAGATACATTGGCAAAAAGATATGCGCTGCAGTGCGACAGGTAGCCGCAAATATTTTGCTATTATTATGCACAGAACGTTCCGTCCCGCACTCTCATTTTTTTATATCTGATATGCAATTGCTGTTATATTGTTGTTGCGGTTGTGTCCTGCGAGGATGTCTGCCGTCATAAAATATTCAAAGTAATCTCCAAGTGCTTGCATTTTATATCTGCATATATGAGACTTGGTTGTTGCTGCCTTTTTATGATTTCATGAGTTCTGCTTGTGGCAGCTGCGGTCGGCTACGACTAATTGCCACTTGAGCAACTTGTGCGGTCTGCCCGATATCGAACAGTTCAATATCCGCTCTCGCATATCTAAACAATGGCAGACATATCACCAAGAAATTACAATGATAATAATAACCGCAGCATAACATTAGAACAATGTGCACTTGAAAACTGCTTGCCTAATTCCTTTGGATTTGCCTCGGACGCCTGCTGAATGGGCAACATATACACACTACACACTACAAAATATGCCAACATGGGCATAACAGAAAGTGTAAACAGTAATCTAATACAGCAGCTACGTAAGAAGCTGCAAAAAGTAAACTGAACCTAACGAATCTCAAATACTCTACGCTGAGAAATTTGACAATTAGGTACTATGTATGGAATTTAGAATATAATTTTACATATTTGATTACGAATCAATTATATTCATAAAACACATATTTTAAATAATATTTAATAATATATAATGTTTCTTATTCAACAAGTTTCATAACTTTGCCAATCCGCCTTTTTTATGAAATCCCCCACAAAATGCACCATACTTGTCACAATAACTCAATGGCATATTTCATATGCATTCATGACACCAAAAACAAATAGAAATGACGAACAACAAAAAACTTGAAAAAAAGAGTAATAAAACCTTTGCCAGCAATTTTCTTACATTGTTTTTCCAAAGAATTTTGTCATATTCTTTGCTGGCCGCCCAACAACATCTGGAAATTATCTGAACTTTTGCGCTATGCAAACAATGCCGCAATAACCCACCGAAACACCCCCGTTCCATAACACCCATATCCATGGCCTGTCCCAAGACCGTATCCAATTGCTAGTTTGCCAAGGCAGGCAGTTTTTTTCTGTCCTCTCTTTCTCTCCCTTTACAAGTAAGCGTAAGAGTTTGTGTGCGTGTGTGTGTGTGTGTATGTAATTTCCAAGAACTCAAAGCCCAGCGAATTGGCCATTTGTGAATGAATGCAACAATAAGAAATAGTAAATAAGTGTGAGTGGAGCTTGAATGAGTGTATAAATAGGTTTAGCTGATTAATTAAAATATTGAGCAAAATTAACGATTTCTCCTTATTCAGTGGCTTCATACAGTTCAAATTTGATTATAACAGAAATATATTCATGAATTCATGAATTCATGTATAAACATTTAAAAATAAGTATGTATGTATATGTACATTTTAAGCAATAACTCACCTTAACTTGATAAGAATTCAAACGCGTCTTTGGCAGCAAGTTGAATGATGAGAAATCCAAGCGACGTGAGAAGATGCCATTGCAACCAGAGGTGGAGCTGCAAATAGAAAAGATAAGCAAAAGGTGATTTACAAAAATCCAAAAGGGAAATATATATGCATATAAATAAGTAAGAAGGAATGCACGACTAGGAGATATCATGTGCTATATATAATTTTTAGAATGTATTTTAATTTTTAAATATAATATAATACCTTCAATTATATAATTTTACTATGACTGTACTCTTAAAAAATTATTTTACCAACTGCCTCACTCAATTTAGAAGAAAAATAGAAGTCGAAGAAAATTTATATTCTACAGGGCATCCAAAAATTATGCTTATGCCTTATAAAAATAAATATATTGTATATATTTTATGACAGCATTTTCAAACAATATTTCCATGCTGTGCTCATCATGGAATTGCATATCGAGTGCTGGCAGTTGACAGCCAGCGGAAATTGCATGTACGTTGTGTTGCACAAAGTGACGTCTCAGCCAGATAAAGATTTCCTTTTGCCACAAAGCACACGTAGTTAGATATGAGACGACAACTGGTACACCGCCCTTTTAAACGAAAAGCTATCAAGCTTCACGTACATATAGCTTTTACTACATAAGAATGTAAGTGTTTATTAGCTTAATACGTGCTTTTTTAATTTGGTTAATTTTAGCCATAAGGCACAAGAACAGCTGTCTTTCCTTACGTCATTTAATATTTCCAATTTTGTTTTATTTTAAAACATGATAAGTAAAGAAACAAAACACATTAAGTAATCTAAAGTAAAGCAAATATCATAAATGTTTTATAAATAAAATAAAAACAATCGCGAGTGAGTCAAAAATAAAACAAATAAAAATACATAGCAAATTTTATACCCAAAGCTGGATTTTTTGTTTTTCGTTGTTGATGTTGTTGGCTTTGTGCCTTGTCACGGGCTGTTGAAGAATTTTATTGTTGTTGCTGTTGTTGTGTATAATGCCAAAGCAAATAAAGTTATCAACAATACTCAATAAAAAGCAAAAACAACACCAAATAACACAAAAACAACAAGAAGGGGCACGAAAAGAAATAAACAGAGGGAGAGTATTTAAAAAACAAGCGCACAAAAAAAAGAAAGAAAAAAAAACGAAACGTCAAGAGCAAAACAAACGAATTTCTTGTTGTGAATGTCTCGGCTGACCTTGACATTGAATAGATTAAAAACCTTATATTTGTTGTTTAAATTATTTATGAAACAATTTAATGTGTTATCTTTGAGTCAGCAGCTAAGCTCAGCTTAGCCAAGCAAAGGGAGAGAACGAGAGAGAGAAAGAAAGAGAGAGAAAATACAACCTTCACTACAGTATCGCTTGCCACCCACCACTTGAACCGAGCGACGCCCCTTATCGAATCAGCGCAACAACAATTACGTTCACTGCAAGCGGCGACTATTTTTAAACACTCAACTTTAAGTGCTGTAAAACGATTATCGCCATATATGTACATCTGAATGCACGCATATACTTGCATATCTGTAGGTACTTGACATCTATTTAAATATTAGATAAGCTAAACAACTCGAGGGCTTTTCTCTTGAGTCAGCCGTTATTGTTTTGCTCAGCATTTGACCATTTATCATAGATCAACAAAAAACAAAATATGAGATATCAGAGATTTTAGAGAGTAGTATACAATAATCTAATTGAAAACAATAAATAATTATAGCGAATATAATAGTATACATATATATTTGTATTACTCATATTCACGCTTTCTTGTTTCATACTTCGATTATATAACATAAACAAAAGGCGTGCAAAAAATAAAAGAGAAAAAAAAGAACAGCAGACCGAATGTCTACGTGCCTTCTTTCCAGCTCGACCCGGCTTCTCATTATGCCCGCTGTTGTTGTTGTTCGCTGCTATGGGACAGTAAAATTAGTCATATGTGCGCTTATCAACTCGAAGTGAAACAAAATTGTAATTTATTTTTAAACAATTACACAATTAAGCAAATTAAAAGCGAGCTTAAGACAAAAATTGACTGTTGCATCACTAAACAAAGAAGAGCAAAGGAATTTTGAAAAACAATATAAAAATAAATAATAAATTTGAAAGCAATTTTATATATCATACCTAAATATCATAACTAACTCAATTTTAATTTAGTGAATGCCTCTTGACTACATGTAAGTAAATTGATCACCCTTTTCTTTTCTCGCTACAAAAGCAACTTGCCACTTGCCCTTTTTTTTAGTTAGCTCAGCCCTCGAACACGCCTATAGCAAAGAGCGTGCGAAATTGTAACACACAGCTAAAAGCTTTTTGACCTTTTTTACTTGCTGATATTTTGGCCAATTGAGCAGCAGCACAATGAATTTGCCAATGCAGCTGGCCAGTGGCCAAGATTCATAAATATACATATGTTCGATGCCAATTTTTTTTAACTTTTTGGTGTTCTTTAATGTGTTTTATTGTTTATTAATAAAAGCGCGGCCGATGTGCATATGGCTAATGAATTTTAATGGCTGTTCGGCTTAATTTTTTCATCGTTTTCTTCTGTTATTTTGGAGGGGGCCTGGAACACGTGCGTCGCTGATTGCCAATTTTTGACTGAGTGTGCGGACTGTTGCTGAGTGCTGACTGTTAATTAAAAGCTGTTTGAATGGTTATTTTATTCATTCGAATATCGCAAAGGTGAGTGGGTAGCATATACATTTATATATATATATACTCCATTTAAATGCCAAGCACCCGCAACAAACAGAAAACAAAACATTATGAGGCTCCAGCTGAGCCGAGCTGTAATTTATAGACGAGCAAAAACTTCGTCTTGTCAAATTGGAGTTGCCCCCCAACCACCCGATTTCAGCAGCTCGTAGAATACGTGGCAGAACAAAGGCTAAATTAGAATATTAAACATATAACACACACCAGTATATATACAAGGCTTTATTTATTTTATTTTTTGGGCCTTTGTTTGGTTTTGGTTCCGAGCAGCTGACTTTGACCTTGCTGGAAATTCCGTGTACTACGACTGTGTGTTTGTGTGTGTGTGTGTACAACAAAATACTTTAGCCTAGAACGGGGCATTATAGCTAGGCCATGACTTTTGTTTTACAGTTTAAACTTTTACACTAGAAAATAATGAACATACTGGAATTAAAGAAATGCTGCTGTTTCTGTGTGGATTTGCGCTGTGGATGTGTGGTTATCTATTTGGTTGAGTTATTTTTTGCTATTTGCGGCCTTTGCTTGGGTAAATGTGAGTCGAGTCGAGTCCAATTATCGGTAATTGATCAGCTATATATATTTATATATAATTTTATCCTTTAAAATAGGGCCCGAATTCCATTACTTTTGGTTTTTGGCGCGCGTAGGCTACATGATACATCTATTGGGCACTGTTTTTCTACTGATGGGCATCATTTTAGTAAGTCCCAATATACTTTCCTTTTTTGAACCTACTAATTAAAAACTTACAGAAATCACCACGTTGTTTACTAGTTTACTTGATAACAACTCCAACACACATTTTCATGTGCACGATATACATTATATTCAGGCTTATAAAATGTTCGTTTTGTGTGTATATAAGTACTATGACAACTTTTGGAATTCGTATGTATATATAAGGTTTATTTAAATATATTTTAAATTTATTAATCTTCGCAGTGTGTAGCATTTACTGTTGGCTAATTGTATTTTCATTTCGTCGCAAATGTATATGGGAACGTTCCATAGACTATGACGGTTGGCCAAAATAACAAATAAATGCTTATATAGAAGTACAATCAAATCAAATGGTCTCCCTTTTTCTGGACTATTTTCTAAAGCACATGTAAAACTGTGAGTGCAGATAAAAATAAAATTATAAACGAAACAACACGTAAAGGATTAAATCAAACAATTTTAAAATTAAATATACATATATTTATAATTTCAAAAATACTCTAAGAGTAGGTTTAGGTTTTGCTAAAAAATAAAAACAAATTGTCTAGCAGCTTTTATTTGTGGTGGATTTGCTTTCTGTTATTGTTGTTTGTTCTCCACATTTTTTTATTTTCAGCCAATTTGCTTTGTTGTTGCTTTTTAAACTGTTCTTGCTGTTCACTTCTGGCTGTAATTTCACACTAATTTGTAAATTTGTTTTTAATGTCAAAAACAAAGAGAAACTGCTACAAAAATGTCTCTAATTTTTCATTTGTTAGTCTACAAATTTCATACAGAAATAAAAAAATCTCGACTTGGCTAACCTGCAGCCCAATCAAATTAAATGCCGAAATAAGACAAGAATGCAAAATGAATTGTAAGCAATAAGAACTTAAAAAAAAACGAGGGCGAGCTGTTGTTGTTTTTGCAGTAACTGTAACTGTTGTTGTTGCATTGCTTCAAATCACTTCATTTCGATGCAATTTTCAATCACGTGCTAAGTGCTGCCAGACAGACAAAGCAGACACGAGAGACAATTTGTCTGCAACGTTAGCATGCAACGTCAAGGGGCAAAAGCAACAACAACCAATGCTCTTCTCCATGCTGCATAATTTCTGTGCTTAAACAAAGGCAAGGCGTAGAGTAAATGGAACTCGATCCCCGTACAAAATCGAGTGGCAACTATTTGCCCTATCACGTACAAATTAAAAATGTGAAATGCTTCAATTTGGTACAAACACTGAGCTGCTTGCAACATACACAAAAACAAACTGCAATACCAAAAGCTTGGTGCAACGGGGCGTATGAATTGTGGATCATTAAATCGATTGAGTTGTCGTTCACTTCCGATATTTGAGTTTGAGTTTAGGCACAGATTTCTATAAATATATTATAATTATATAATTATCGACTACTAGATACCCTGTTTTCAGATTTGAAGTGTTTATAGGCAAAGAAAAGATAGACGAACTGTATTAAGTTTTACCAATGAACTTATAAACTTTTAACTATATCACACACTTTTCAATCATTTTTAGGCATACAGAGTATCGAAAATGTTTAATTTATGCTAAATGTCTTAAACGTGTGACAAACTATATTTAAATACTTAACTTCAAATTTGTTTATTAATATGCTAAAGAGAAAATTAACATAAAGAGGTTCAAAGCGGCTGTCAATGAATTTTTGTCGTTTTTATGTCAAAAACGTTTCGGTTTTCCGTTTATTTGGTGGTCCAAATTTTGCATTTGATCATCAAAATCAACAAACGAGTTTTGAATACATACGTAAATAATCAAATAGATACAACAATATATATATATATATATATAGCCAATTTTAGATATTTCTACCTTGCATTAGTTTTAATATTTTAATTCAGTCTGTTGGCAGGCGCATAAATCCTAATGCCAATTGAAAATTTGTATGCAAATATATTTTCTTATTTTGGCAAATTGCTGACAATTTGTATGCTTCTTCCGTCTATAGATCAAGTCGAATTTATTAGCTGACCGACTTGCGGTAAATGCCAAAACGTTAAGCGGTGTTAACTACGGGCGCCAATTGCCATTTTTATGAGTAGCCAATTGAAATTGTCATATTATAGATGTGAATATTTGATATTTTTCATCATTTAATTGGTGTTGTTGTTGTTATGGTTGAGCCACACCTAGCCATAAATATTGGAATACATATAAATAAATACCAAATAGTACGCCGACGTACACAATTTTCGTGCATTTGCCGTAACTCACGTTTTTCACATCAGCTTTGCAGTGCCCAAAAACAAAAAAAATAAATAAAAATAGACAAAAATTCAGATTCAATTTACTATATGCGCTGACGAGTGAACACTGTCGTAATATTTTGAAGCTGCAATTGCAATGCCATTTCCATTGCTGGTTATTGATTAAATTTGCCACTCTTGGACTATTTGGTTAGGCAGAGCGGCAGCACAGCCACGCCCCCTATCATCTAGATAGGCAGCCTCGGGCTTGAACTATTCAAAATGCACACACACATACACACACACACACACACACACACACAGAGGTACGCAGTAGGCAACAAAGCATTAGCTACCTGCCAATTTGTAGCCTCCAGGAAAAGCCAACACACAAACAAAACTGCAAAAGCTGAAAACTGAATCATTGTGATTGCGAGGAAGCGGTTTACTGGATTGCCCAGTCAAAATGGCAAAGTTTAAGCAAAACGAAAACAAAATCGAAAGAAAACATAAAATTGGAATTATGTATCTCTAATTCACTTTTTACTTTCATTTCAGGTTAAAACTCTTTTAGCTGATTATTGTGGGTGCAGTAGTCTGGGAAAAAATAAGATTTCAATAAATATTTTCCAGTTTGCTGGCCAATTTAGGTTCGACTTCAAGCAAGTTACGCACCGCATATATTTTCGATTTATTGGGATTATATCGAATTTGTCTTATCGGCTATTTGAATAAATAGAAAGGAAACTTTGGCTTGAGGGGAGGGCTTTAACATAAATGCCAAACATAGATCAATTATGGGTAATATGAAAAGAAAAACTAAAACAGTAAAACCTGAAAAAAAACAAACATAGAAGGTATAATAATAATAATATAACAATTGTTATCTTTATTAAATAAATTGTATTTTTTTCTTACAACGTATTTTAATTTATTATATTTATTATATACAGTTTTTGTTGTCACCAATACTCTGATTGCTCATATTTTTAGTAGTTACATTTTTCGTTTGAAATGCCAATAATTTCGATAGCCAATGATCGGTACTTTTGATAATCAAGCTATTTTTATAGTCGACAGGACACTTTTTTATAGTTAATATTTATATATATTAAAAGGTCACTGAAAATTATACTCATAGTTATATTGCAAAAATATATTTTCAGCACTAGAGTAGTGCTAAATATTGCTTAATTGCCAAATGAATTTAGCGGTCTGTACGCTTTAGCGGGTGTTTACTGAGCGCCATGAAAATTAAAGGCGAAACCACTTTTTAACACTGCTCTCCCACAAACTGACCACAAATCGCCAGAGCATCGAACACGAAAATAGCTGGCGACTGCAAATTGATTAATGGTATTAAATGCATTCAACAATTTCCACCCGGCAGCAGGCAACAGGCAACAAGTTTTTAATATGTAATGTAAGACCAAAAGTTATAGTCGAGTAGTATTTGTTACTGCTATTGCTGCTGATCTACGCTTATTAATTGTAGTTGTTGCTCTGGCCCAATATGGCCATTTGGCTGGCCGTTTATCCCATATCTGATCGGTGCAATCTTCACCAGATATCATATTGCGAATAAGCCAACAAAATTTGTGGCCGTTTCGTAAATTTGTGCGCAATTAATTGCGCAAATTGTGGACCAACAACAGCAGCAGATTTAAAATGAATAAATGTAGATAAAAATGTGTCTAAAAGAAATGTGGGCATTTCTTGTTGCTGCTGCAGTTACAAATTTATGCATGTATTTTGCTTTATTGTCGCTAAAATCGTGTCTTGTTCAAGTACAAAGCAAGCAAATTAATTAATATTATAAAATAATAAAAACAATAATACTAATAATATTGCATTTCAGAGACCAATACACGAGCTAATTAAATGCGCTAGAAGTAAACAACAATTGAAAAACGGCCCACATGCCGACAGGCGCAGATAAATAACAACAAACGGAAGAGAGAATTTTTTCGATTTTACGACAATTAAATACCCTTGCAGAAATATTTTAAAATTACTTTGTTTATATAAATAAAAACTTCATTTGTTAATTTATAATTGATAGATATTTTTCTGTACACATGTTGAGAGTGGAAAGGCAATCCAATTAAAAAAACTGATTTTAATATTTAACGACAAAACCGTAGTACTTTAGGCAAGTGTATTGCACTTGAATCACAATAGCGCAACATAAATCATAGCTAAAATGCCATGTCAGATGAGATCAGTACCAGCTACGAGAAATGGTCTCTAAGCACCAGCTTTGACTTACAACAATGAAAACACGCACGGGCCAAGGAGCAGCCCAGCCCCAGCCGAGTGAACTTTAAGCCCAGTAGCCAGGCAGGCGTGTGCCAGGCAATTGGCAGTTGGCAATTGGCAACAAGCAATTGGCATTCGAAATGCAACAGAAACGTGAATGTCATTAAAGTCAATTCAAAGTTGATGAGCGAACCGAAGCGAATGGAGTCGCGGCTAGTAAATTTTGTGAGTGGATTTAAACTAGTTCTGAATGCGATTGCGACCTGGGTGTGGTCAACCACACGAATTCAAACTTTAGACAACAAAATATATAAAATAAAATAAAGTTAACAGATAACAACAGCTCCAGTTAAAGTTACAATCTGGTCACTTTAACGTTTTGGCTGAAAGTGCAAGAAACTCATAAATTAAACTGATTGTGGAGCACACACACGCACACTCGTACACCCAGCTGCTGTCAGACTGGGATCCACGTTGTGCGGTCAAATAAATAGAAAATTAGCCAGACATTCGCCAGTCGAGCCAAGCAAAAACGTACAAATAATGCGGCAATATGTTGCTGCTGCTGCTTGTTGTTGCTTTTGTTGCTGCTGCAACATAAAGAAACAAAAGCAAATGCACATTAGTTGCCATAAAGGCAGCCACAAAAACAACGACCGCCACATCTTTCATTGCCGTTAATTAATTGCAAGCGGCCAGGCGGGGCCCACTCAGCCACGTTATAGTTAATACCAAAAAAAAAAAAAAAATTCATTTGGATTTACTTTATTTTTCTCGCCAGCTGCCAGCTTCAGATGCTAGCCGTAAGTTGTAAAGTATATCAGTAGACCCTTGATTCATTTGTGAAATATATGCACATATATCATACATATTCGATATGTATGATAAACATATGACTTTATCACAAAAAGAATATTCACAAATTAACTACAAAGCCTGTAGAATGTTACAAACATATTTATACCAAAACTTCCAAAACAAAAAATTAATTAAATACGAAAACAAAGCAAATTTATTTATTTAATTAAATAAATTATTTCAATTCCAGTTAATAATAAGTTAAAGTAACATCAAATTTACAGCTCTAATAGATATAGATAGAAAAACTACAAAATTTAGCTGTTAGTTGACTAAAAAATATCATAATGTTGTATTTTCCATATAACTAGCGTTAAGTTGTTAAAATATAATAATTCAACTCACATCGCAAATTTTATGAGTCAGAAAAAAAATTTATAAGTGCTTTGAAATTTTTAACGTTCGCGTGTTAATCGCAAACAAATTAAAAATGCCGCAAAAAATATACACACTGGCGGCACACACACTGAAAACTTGTTAATGAAAATGCCACAAAATTCCCATAATGCATTCTATGCCAAGCTGGGCGCTGTCTGTGGACAACTTCACGCTGCGCTGTGCTGCCCAAGGCAGAGATAAGAGATGGGGTGTGCGGGGGGTAACAGAGCTACAGAAGAAACTGGCGCGCCAAGCTGTGAAAAGTCTCATTACTTTGGACAAATATGCAATTTGATGTTAGTAGTGTTATGTTGTTATGGTGTTATATGTGCAGTCTTATAAACAGACCAAGACACAGAGCCGCCAGCCGAGTGCCAAATGTGAAAAGTTGCCACGTTTTGCTCTGGCTTTGGGGCACAGACCGCAAAAATTGAGCGGCAGGCAGCGCGCTCGCGTGTTGCGGTGGCAAGTTCAGACAAACAAAAAAAAAATGTAACAGACAGTCAGAAAGGACAGACGGAAAGCTGGACAGACAGCGTCATAGATACGACACACATGCGGGCCAGGCATCCACGCCGAATATGCCGACTTGATCCCTTTTCATTTCCCATGCCACACGCAAAGTTTCGTTTCGCAATTAAAATGGATTTTGCATTTTGAATTTCTTTTTTAAAATACCCTGTAACAATGACTGTGGTGAAGAAGATATATCTTCGAAATAAGAACTTTTGGAAATTACAATTAACATTTTCTATGCATTAAAAGCGTTACAAACAAAGAGTTATTTTACCTAAATTGTTTGATTTTTTATTTAAAACATTAGCATAGTGCGAAAACCATTCATATCTAATTTTAGAGTATTTGCTTGTCTAGCATTTTCGACCAAAAGACTGTTTCTTGTATTTTCCACATATGTAGACATATTTCAAAGGCGTCAAATTAATTGCCACAAGTTGCTCATGGGATAGTAGTGTGTGTTTGTTTCTAAAACATTTTTGTTTTATTCCATTTTTTATTTTTTTTAATTATTGATATAACGAAGACCAAGGAGGATGAAGAGCCTACAGTCCGTCTGTGATGCAAAGATTTGCGTAAATATTTGAGGCTGGATGCAAAGCGCTTAACGACTTTTGGCTGTTGTATGTCTAGCCGTGTTTGCTTGTTAGTTTATTTGCAGGCACAACACACACTTACACATACGAACTGAAAGAGATACACACAGACAGACGAACAGTCAATTAGACATATCGATGGACAGACGTTCATTTACACGTGTAACAGAACCAGACCAGACATCTAATCGTTTGATTTTGATTTAATTAATGCCTTTAGCCAAATATGTATGCACACAAAGTACACACACACACACACACACACACATTTAATTAGGCTTCTCGTTTGGTTGCGAGTTCAAAAACATTTCGTCTAACTGCCATCAAATATTTAAGCAGAGCAAGCAAACCAAAACATTAAGTTCAACTTTAAATAAAACTAAAACTCCCATGCGTAAAGCTAGTGGCAGTTGCTATGGAGTTGTTTTTAAGATCGTTTTTGAGATTTGTGCGCAAATAGAACCGTTTAAGCCATGGGAAGATCGGTTTAACAAACACCAAAAGTTAAAGATGCGCAATTGTATCTATGTATCTCAATAACAAATTGAGCTGTCAGCGGTACTCTTAACATTTAAGCTAACTCAACAAACAAATGCTCAACTGCCGCTGGGCGTTGGCCAAATACGCTCAAAATGCCAAACGATAATTAGGCAAGAAGCGAGGAGCAGGCTGTTAAGTTTTGGCTATTAATTCCAATTGCCAATATTTTTGTAGCAATTTATTTCTGAAGCCAAACAAAGGCGCAACCCAACGTATCTGTGAGCTGTGCCTTTTTAGTTGTTTCTGTATATTTATATGAATCTATCTATCTATTTGTATCTTAATCTGGTAAGATATGTTTTTTTGTTGTATCTAAAAAGATATTGAATCTAAATGACTTATCTGTTCAATCTAATACTTAGATTTGTAAATATATATAAGTATCTATCATACGTATTTATTTCAAGATGTATCTCTAGATATATCCTATGTCCATTTAAATATCTGTAAATGCGTCTCTATGAGTATTTCTATGTCTGTATCTGCAGCTGTATCTACATCCAAATCTGTATCTGCACTCCAATCATTTGTATGCCACAATTCTTGCAATTTAGCCGCCTCAGACTGACACACGACATGATTGGCCCAAAGCTTCAAGCCACAATATCTATTATAAACACAGGGGTATGCGGGGCTGGTAACTGAGCCACAACTTCGGCAACTGTCTGTGATCTGTCTATATGAATGCACACACGCGTGATTTATACATTCAATTAAAGTTCGCCGCCACAAACAAACGGCAATAAGAAAAACCAACAACAAGAACAGAAACTACAAATCGACAAACATTTTTCATGTACCTCCGAATATCCGACCAAAACGTGTCATTAGACTAGGCGCAACTAGAAATATATTCGATAGATCGAAACTGAAACGCCGACCAATTTAATTGCCATCAAGTACAAAAAAATATAGTTCTTTTTAAGTTAGTATACCCAATATTGGGTAAATTTAGATTGGTAAATTGAGAAATTAATTAATGCGAAGAAATAATAAATAATAAACTTTTGCATATTTATGTATTAGACCATGTTATTTACAATTATTTCTTGATATTCTTATTTTAATGTTTTAATTAAATAACATTGTTATTAGCTGTTATTATTGCTGTCGCTGTCTAGTTATTTATGAGCCACGGCATAGGCTTAGATTTTTAATTAATTCAAGGTTTTTATGGCATGCTCGAAGCTGACGCCAACGCCGACTGAGCTGCTGGCGCAATTGTCGAAGCTCTTCAAAAAGCGTTGCCTTGCCCAATAATTGTGTAATTTTTTTAGTTTGTTTATTTGTTTCTGTCTGTGGTCAGTCAACGCACTGAGCTCAGCTGCAAATTAGACAATAAAACAAAAGTCAAACAAGAGCAGCCCGGCAACAAAATAAATACCCCGACGAAAAAAAAGCATTGTCAATGCTTAATGGGCGTTGGCGTGAAAATTCTTTAGAAAAATTATGGAAAATTAGTGTGCGCAGAGCGAGCACAGTTGAGCGACCTTTTGCATGAATATTAAAAAATGTGATAAATTAGCTAGCTAAAATGCAGCACACTGATTGCAATACAAATTCATGAAACAGAATTGAACAAAAAAAAATACATAGTAGACAAGTCATGCGGTGGGTTCGGCGTAAATTTGCGCCTGACCAGCAGCACGTCAGCATAATTAGACCAAGACCGAGGCAGAAAAAAAATTAAATAAAACTGTATTGTTGGCCCACGCAAGATGACGTTGGCAATTGTCGCCACCGACGTGTTGCACCCTCACACATCAAATAAATAGAGCCGCGCTGTTAACAGCAGTTCAAATGCCAGGGCTGAGCACAAAAGTCAGAGACTGGCCAAATTGTCAGGTACATACATACTGTGTATACATGGCGACAGATTGTGGCGGGGCCCACCCGCAGACGCGCTAGCGTTAGCTGCTTGTGAATTGGAGTGAAAACGCGCGTTGCTTAAGTGAAAAACATGCAAATGAGACAAGCGGCAACAACAGCAATAACAACGAACAAAAATTAAATGAAATTCATATGAAAATGTGGCAAGTGTTGGGCCTGAGCCTAGCCCTAAACCTACCTTAGCAATATGTTAAGCGATATTTATATGCTTTTTTCGAGATTTCTTATTAAGATAGGCCAACAAAGCCGCAGGTAGCAAACAACAACAACTAGAACAACCAGTAGAACAGCTAGATGAGGGGCTCAGTTGCAGGTAATTGTTGTTAAAGTTATGACAGCAAAGGGCATTTTTCATATGGAAACAACACAAAGATAAAGAGAGAGGGAGAGGAAAAACAGTGGCAGATAAGCCGCCACAAAATGCGGCACAATTAATTCAAGACCCTCATAGACAACACAATAACAAAAAAGGGAAATAAAACATATAAAAGTTAAAAAATAACAGAAATTTTCTTGTTCTACTGGTTACTTATGAATAACACTTTAAATCCGCAGCTAAATTGAGTGAAAACAGCTGCCCTAAGCTAATCTTTAATTATAGTATATAGAGCCAAGAAATCTATAGCTATATCGGAATTGTCGGCACCATGACATAAGCAGCCAATTGGCAACTGGGTTGCCTTTTCGTACAAAACAAGCGCATTTAATTAAGATCTGTGCGGTTTTATAAAAATAAGTTTAGGTATATATTGTGGAAATTGATAAGGCAAAAATTAGATAAAAGTACAACACAACAGAAATAAAGGCGAGTTTATAGAAATCAAATAAATTGTTAAAGCGAGTGTTCAACAAATATGATAACAAAATAAAGGCATGCGGCAAGTAGTTGACAAATAAGCAATGCACAACAACACACACGATTGAGTCTCAATAGCATGACTAATTTTTAAATTTCCAATGACCGAAATATGTAAATAGTATTGAATTGCAAATAAAGAAAACCGCAAAAAATTAGCCGCCATAATTAATGCAAACGTTAGGAGGCCTAAAAATAAAGCAGCAACTGCATTAGAATAGGTGTGACCAAATTTCAATTTCTTGGTAACAATATTATTCAATTTCATATTTTTCAATCTGTTCATTTTGAGTTGAAAGAGAAATTGAATTAATACAAATCATTATATATCATATATATATATATATTTATAAACTATAATTAATCTCTTGGGAACTGTAGAGCTATGGGATTTCCATATTAAAAACATTTTCCAACTAAATTATTACATATATAAATTATATCACAAATTCTCTCAACAAAGATATTTTCCATTATGCAAATGTTAGTTATATATTAGTAACATAAATAAGTCGCAAATTAACATAAATATTAAACACGATTTACATTTTTTTAAAGCAAAACGAGGCGCAGCTACCTCAACTACAAACACGTTAATCATGAGTCGGCTAGGGGAGGATAGAGAACGGGGCAGGAAAGCTAAGGTATACACAATCGATCAATTAATTTATATATTGACATTTCATTAATTGCATTCAATTTGCAAACCCTGCCGAAGCATGTGAAATTGAAAATTGGCAACATGAAATGTATAAAAAGATTTGTTCTTGGATGAATCATTGCGAAGAGAACGTGTATACAATCAAACGGTTAAGCGATATACAAATGTAAAAGCTAGTCATAATTGTTGTTGTTGCTGTCATTAGGCGCAAGTATTTACTGTTAGAGCGTTGACAAGTTGACTTAAAAGTGCATTGCAACTCTAGCTAAACCATAAACAATAATAAATATATGATGTCAACAATTCAACTGGGCAGATACAGAGTGTGTGTGTGTGGTTGTGTGTGGGCGACAAGTTCAATTTCATTTCATTTCATTTAGCGCCGACAAGCGCCCAACTGAACACAATAGCAATGATACAAAGTTTTTTTTTCATTTTTGCTAAGTAATTTACAATAATTGTTAACGATGACGTTGTTTTTGCTCTTGTTGTTGCTGTGAGCGCAATTTAAATGCAAATAATTTTGTAAGAAATTTACATAGTTTTAAATTTGAATATAATTACACAAATTGGACGCAAGAAAAGCAGCAACATCAACTAAAATTGGCTAAAAATGAGGCAAACTCAGACACGCCCACTTGCCCACTTGTTGCCACTGTTCACTTGTTCAGTGGTTCAGTGCGCTTTCTACAATACATTACAAGGCATTTTTTTTGCACCTCTAGCAGCAACAAAAAGGTTCAACAAACGCAAATTGTGCAAAAGCAACAACAGCAGCAACTTCAAGTGTTTAAGTAACTTGTAACAGTAGCGCAACAAATAAATTTATTTACCATTGCAGCAAACTGGCCGTTGGCAACATGTGTGCCAGCCGCCGGGCAACATGTTGCCAAGATGCCGATCACGACGCGTTGCATGGCAACTGTTGCTAATGAACATGATGTTGCAAAAACATTTTGTGCCGTCTTTACTCTATGTGACGGTCGTTGGTGCTGCTGTGGCTACTTGTGGGCGTGGCACGCTGCACGCTGCAGTTGAAACTGAAAGCGACGCATCGCCGCTTTCCTTTTTCAGCGTTGGGCAATTGTTGCTGCTGCTGCCAGCTGCTTCAGAGATTAATTAAAAAACTATTTACTTTGCAATAGCAAACCAAGTTTTGTTCTCACGCTACACGCTTCGCACAATACCCTATGTACACATAAATGTACATATGTTTGTTTACGTAGAGGAGTAATTATAAAAATCAAGCACGTCAAACAAAAGCACGCGCATACAATTTTAAATAGGCTTTATTGTTATGATTATTTGAAGCTTATATTTTGTTTGTCGTTTTGTAAACCCCTGCGAAGGGTATGAGAATATTTGGTATGATTTAAACAAAATATGATTAGTATCAACAGGACTTTTTTTAAGGTAAGTGTGAAGATTTGATTATTATTACAAAATTTAAACTCAACTTATGCCTAAATAATAAATGCTCGATAAAATGTATATGTTTATGTCTTATTTGCCGTAGGGTATTTAAGCTTCGGCAACCTGAAGACAATTCGCTTTTTTGTGGTTATGTCTTCTTCTTGCCGTTTCACCCAATTCGCGTAAGAAACGTGCCAAGATCGGCACCGAAAATTAATATGCAATTAATCGGGCACAACAAGGAACATGTCGTCAATACCAAGCATATTAAAAGCAACATCAACAACAACAACAAAACAATTGTTATACGTGCACATGTCGCAGCAGAAGGTAAAAATGTGTTGGCGATAAGCGATCAAAAGCGACAGCTGAAAAGTCACCTAGTGAGGCACAACAGCAACAACTACAACAACAGTAAGCCAATTTTAAGTAAACCAACAAAAAAAATAAAGGAGGAGACGTACGGCGTTGCCGCACCCAAAAATGTGTCAAAGATCAACTGACAAAAATCGTCGGACGACGGCGGCGGCAGCAAAGCAATAAACAAAACAAAAACCCAAAAAAGAAAAAATATTAAAAAAAATAAATAAATAAATAAAGCGTTGCTTAAAAGTAGGAAACTAAATAAAATGCAATTGAAAATGAAAATGCAAAAAAAAACCTAAAGTCAAAAAGCTGCGCCGTGAGAATAATAATTAAAACGTGTTGATCTTTTTTTTTTAAATCATGTGAAATTTGCGATTGGCCAGTGGGTGGGCAGGTGAAGCAACACTGGGCGTGTCCCGAGTTTCAGGGCATATTAGACAAATTATCAAAAAAAAAAAAAAATAGAAACAACAAAATCGAAATAAAAATAAATAAAGAAAAACGTAATTTAAATGGCAACGTCTGCGGCTGCAGGTGCGCCGATCTAATCTTGCCCAGTTACATATTGCACAAGCTCTTGCGCAGATTAAGTCGATGCAGCGCACAAATTCGGAACATTTGTTAACTGTAACCAAAAAGTAACTAATTAGAGCCCAAAATGAAACCAGCTGAAAATGTCAGCCAAAAATTTAGATAAGATTAAGTTTGCAGTAGTGTTTTAGGCTTAGATAATGATATGAGCTTTAATAAAAGTTAAGATAGGATTAATTAAGCTTAATATAAAAAGAGCTTATGACATTTTGCAACACTTGATTAAAGCAATGACTCGTTTGAAAACGTATCAGCGTGTTAAAATATCAAATGAAAACTTTAATGCTACATCAAGCGCCTTTAAGCTGTTTAAAAAGCTCTAGCAAACATTTAAAAGCGATTAAACTGAGCAAAAGTGTTTTCATAAGGTTATTTTAAAAACAAGTAAAAACTTTTACGCTAAACTAACTATGCCTTAATTATATTTTATCTCCATTTAAGCACCACTCTCCTGAGTTGAATAAATAAAAGCTAAGCGTCAACTATCAGCTAATGTCATTGAGCAATAATCATTTCTAAGTAGTTGCTAGTTCAGCTGTCAACTTTTACCAAGTGCTTGCGTTCATACACATAGACACAATGTGTATCTACAAAGCCTGAGATATGCATTTCAAATTACATTTCATTTGCAAATGTCAATTGGCGAGGGCCGATAAATTTCTTAACAAAGCAGCGCCATTGATACTTAGCATATGAATAGGCATTTAGTATATGCTCGACTACACACGCATAATGCTATTGATAGATTGCCCATTAAGCGAGTAAGTGCGATAACGATGACAACAATAAATACAACAAGAATAAGGGCACATGTTAACTGTTTCAAGTAAAATGAAAGACCTTCTTTCTTCACAGCCAAGCGTGATGCAAATGAAAGCCAAAGTTGAGAATTGATAAGACTGTTTGCCATGTACAGGCCCCTCCCACCACGCACCCCTCCCTCCACCACAATCTTCAATACAAATGCAGCTGGCTGATAAAAAAAAATTAAAGGCATTCAAGCAGCCCAGCCGCTTATCAAGAGCCTTGAGCCTGAAAATTGCAGAGTTCAATTTTAATAAGCACACACATGGATATAGACATGACATGAATATATGTATAAATATATATATATACATACAGCTATGACAGCTGATCTTCTCAAGTGACCCACTTGGCGCGTGTTTGCGTATCAGCAACAACAACACTTTCATTTTCACAGCCCCGAATCAACAATGCCTGTGTCTTGTTTCGAGTTGCTTTGTTTAAATTTGTTTCGTAAATATTTACGCGACGTTTTTATTTTTTATTTTTTGTTTCTTGAGCGTTTTTCATTTTTCGTACGCTGCTTTTTAGAAAGTGCGTGTAAAATCGAAGTTTTTAGTTAAACAGCCGCCCAGTCAATAAATAACAGCTTCATGTCAATAAATTACGCAAAAAAAAACTTCAACTAAAACGCTGCCAGCAACAACAACTAAGGCAAGAGTCGACAGCGACTGCAACAGCAGCAGCAGCAGCGCCAGGCGAATGAACGCCGCGCCGACAATGCACTTTGCCAAGGACAGATTCATTGAATAGTGCGACTAGATTGAACATGAGTATGAGTATGAGTATGGGTATGAGTATGGGTAAGAGTATAGGCATGAGTGTGAGTGCAATTGTGCATTTACGCGAGGGAGGCTCTAAAAATGTGTAAATTTATTTACATACAGCTATAAGCTAAATTCATTTATATATTTACCATCAGAAATGCACTAAAGTTATTGTGTTTTATTAAATCTATGCATATTTTATTATATTATAATTTTTGCAACCTTTAATTAGCAAAGATTTTGTGCTTTATACAACCTATTAAACAGCCCTTTGATCTATTCTAGTTGCTATATATATCTGAGCCACATGCAATGCAACGCGAGAAATCAACGCCGGCGGCTGCTTAAAAATTATATAAATATAGTAAAATATATGTGTATAAAAAAAGTTTACTTCACGGCGTATGCGCAATATTGACAGTGTAATCGTAGACTCATTGGGGGGTTTATGTCTACAACAAATATGTATATTGAAATAAATATACAGATATGTATGTGGTTTAATGGCCGCTGAAACAAAGCGCAAGGTTACAACAGCAGTAACAATAAAACGAGGGGGGCTTAAGAACTCTAGGAAATGCCGAAACACAGACAGATAGACAGACAAGAAGCCGAGCCCACCCGCCCGCCTACCGATCTGTCTGCCTGTCTGTCTGTCAGTCAGGGGCAAAAGCTCCACTTTACGTTCGTGTCTGCATTTGGTTTTTAATTTTTAAATATTTGCTATATTTGCCGGATTGGACTGAGTTGGGCAAAGTGTGGGGCATGTGGTGTGGACAGAGGAAACATACTTCAATGCTTTGTTTTCATTCATACGGCCCATGAAATGCCAGGCACGTACCCCTGCGATGTATGCGCAATTCAAGGCTTCGCTTTTTCCAACAATATACCACATATATATTCTGGGTTTTGTTGAATCATTTTTTTTAACCACTGCTTATCTAGCTGAACAGCATGAAGTTTTTTAAATATATTTTTTTTTAAATTTTTGCTAACTGAAAATTGACAGTTGAATAGAGCAGCTGTGGAGGGAGAGCCGGGACAGAAACATGTCTGCAAATGAATGTTTTTATTTTTTTTACATATTGCAGTGTAAATCGTCGACAGCAAATGAAATTTGAATTTTTTCTTTTTGTATTTGTGGAGCATTTTAATCAATATGCAAATATTTATGGATGGCTGGAAAATTTCAAAGTTTCGTTTGGTTAATTAAAAAACATAAATTGTCGCATAATGCAATATGCGAATATTTCAAAAACTTTGGCATCAACTTTGAATGTAGCAAGCGACGGGGCGGCATTTGTTTGCCTAACTGTTTGACAGCGCAGTCGCTGCGCAGCCAAAGTCGCCGCCAACGTCATAAAGTGCATTTACCTTAAAGTGCAACAAACGTGTGGCGTGTAACAAAATGGGCGTGTGTGTGTGACTGTCATGCGTGGCACGTTTTTTTTTGCAATACTATTAGCGTTGTTACTGCTGTTTTTGTTGTTGCTGCTGCTGTTGCCCCATTGCCGACTTGTTTCGTTGACCAAGTTGAGCCACTGAGGCGATTCAGAAGCTGCTGCCCCAAACCCAGGCGTATGAGTAATATAAATAAAATCAAACAGAATTGCAACGAACAATATATAGATACATATAGAATTTATATATTTAGCTGTACTTTGTATAAAAACTCGTCTAGCTCAGGAAAATAAATTTTAGTAATTTTTAAAATGAAAAAAAAAACTTGTTTAGAAACTGATTGATAGCTGATGACAGCTATGTAAACTGAACTTAGATGATTACAAGTAGGCAATGTGTATCAAAAGACATAGAGAAATTATTATTATCCTAAATATACGTATTATATATATTTTTAAACCACATTCACACATTGCAAAAGCGTATTAAAATTAGAAAAAATAAATAACTGAAAATGAAAATGAATTGTATTAGTTTACATATAAACATCTATCTGAATAATTAAATAATAATAAAATATCAAAATTTAACATGAAATGAGCAAAAACTAATTAAAAGCAAATAAACTAGCACTAAAATATCATAATATCATAATAATAACGACTATTCAAAATCACAATGCAATCCCATAAATCACAAAAAAAATATTTTATTTGCTGAGGCGCAGTTTTAAAACAAATTTGGTAACTTCAAGCTCAAATGTAATTTGACAGTGAGACAGGCCAAGACAACGTAATGAACGGCAGTTAAACCCAAAAAGAAATAATAAAAATATTACTAAAATAAAAAACAAAATAAACTGAAAAAATAAAAAAGATTTGGCCAAATGGCAATTGACAACTGGCAAATGCTTTTTATGGCCACAATCAAATGTGCTGCGACTTTTAAATGGATATATAAGCTTATATACAAATATACAATTGTATATATATAAATACATTTACATTGCGGCATATTGACAATTGTGATTAACGTATGAATAATAAACAAAGCTCGTTTAAGTGATTTTTGACAAACTGATTTTGCAATTTTATGCTAATGCTGCACTTAAAAAAAAGGTGGACACAAAATCATAAAAATAATCAGCTGCTGGTGCTGAGCAATTAGGAAAAATGCAGACAGGATGCTTAATTGCAAAAGCTGCTGCTGCACAACGGGACAAAAATTACCGAAACAAAAAAAAAGCAAAAAAAAAAATACAAAACTAAAAATTTCTCGTGAAAAAGACCCAGCTTGACTTGTCTGGCTAATGTTGGGGAGCGCCAGCCCGCAGCGCTGGCAAAACAGGCCATAAAAACAAAGTTGTTTAAGGATGAGAGCAGGACACAAAAAAAAAAGAGTTGAGCAATTGAAAAATAAAAGTTACATATTCTAGCTGGCCAGACGACAGTCATAAAATTGAATGCATGAACGAATGAAATGTCTAGTCATTGTCATTGTGCAAAAGGACCCCCACTTCCACACAGACTTGATCGCGTAATTAGCGCGTCTGACCCGACGCCCACCCCAACCCCCTCTCAGAAGCAGTCGTATAAATCAGAAACAGCGCCGCGCCCAGTTGATATTGTGTCTAGGGGCCACTCAAAGCCAGTTGTCTGTTGTCCTTGGCCAGAGCGCGGCGCCAGGATAACAGAAAATGAAAATGAAAATTGATAGCGCTAAGCATTTAAATATTTTATCGATTTAATGTGCGAATTATACGATAACTCCCCCAGTTCCCTTCACTTTGCCCTTTTTTGGTCCCAGCTCCAACAACAGTGTAAGTCACATTTTGTATAAGCCGTGGCAAAAAGTTGGCCCTGGCCTGGTCTTAACCAGGTACTTGGCGGTTGCTTCATTATTTACGAGCCGCGGCGCAATCTTTTGTCGCATGCTAAGCCGCTTAAGTAAAGTGGCAGCAGGCAGCCGTAGCCGTGTGTTGCAGGCTCCTGCTGCATGCACCCGCTGCGCCTGGAAGCCATAGCACACCACAGCTACAACTTGCGCCAAGTGCAGGTATTTTTAAGCAATCTTAAGCTGTCGTCTTTTGTTGTCCTCTTGGGTCGCCATTTAGCCCAAACTCAACCTCAAGCCCCAACTCCAACCTTGCCAAGTTTTTCTGCTGCTGCTGCTTTAACTTTTTTGGCTGTTCAATAAAATATCAACTTTAAATTTTTCAATTAAAAACTTTTCACTTGCAGTTCAAGACCGGCGCTGTTACAGGGTATATTGGTTTTTGTGCAATGTCCTTATTTCGAGAAGATACTGCTTCGGACTTTAATGAGAAGTTTAAATGCGCTAACAATCTATTATTAGTCCCGTTGTCACTTAGCCATAATTTCATTAATTAAAAAATAAAATTTATAAAATTGTAAAAAGGGTATCACATAGTTGAGTTCTCGATGTCGAATGCAGTTTTACTCTTTTTTATTTCTTATTTTTTTCTGTCTTTTTCGGGTTGGTACTTGTAAGAGTTCCAACTTACAGCTTGCAAATGCAGGCGCATAACTGTAAATAAGTTGACGGCTGAGGCTTTTGTGCAACAGCAACAACAAGGAACAAGGAGCAATGCCAGGGACAAGCCATGACAAAGAGAAAGACGCGCAGGTGGAGCAGTTGGAGGACAACGTTGTGTCTTTTGCGGTTGGCTCATTCCTGCGGCTGTCTGGGTTCCTGTTCTGTTTTGTTCTGTTCCTGTGCTGTGCTCTGCCTGATGCTGCCTTACTTAGCATGTAAATAATGTTCACGAAAAATTATGAATGCAGCTAATTAGTAGGAGCAGACCAAGGGGCGGGAAAATCTACTCGTGGTGGGTGTCTGCTGTGCGCGTTGCATATTCATTATGTCATTGAACCATTAAATTGCGCTTAAATGTTGCTTTATGGCGCCGCAGGGAGCGTTTAACTTAAAGCGTCAACAAATCGACCAGAGTACGAGAGACAGAGAGGAAAAAGGAAAGATCATCTTTAAGCCAAGTCAACACAAGACAAAAAAAACAACTCACCCACCGCCAATGTGGCAAAAGCAAAAGTTATACACCATTTTCCGCGATTTATTACCTACTCGTGCTGGCACTTGAGACATTTTAACTTACCTGCAAAGAAAAATAATGCATAAAATTATTGTTGTATTTATCAAGAAGCTAAGTTTTAGAGTGTCGTGTACAATGTTCAAAACTAATATGAATATTAAAACTAATTGTAAATTTTAGAAAAACAAAAAAAGAAGCAAGATTAGATCAATTTATACTTTCTTATAAAACATAACCTTGTACGTCGCAAGCATGAACCGATATAAATTAATCTTTACAATGGCATTTTGTCTGAGGCTCCACTGACCTCAAAATGGGCCAATAAGCTGTTGTCGTTACTGCTTTATAATTGCTGTACAGCATCAGCAAAAAGAGTGAATAAGTGTTTTGCATAAATGTTGAAAAGTGACCGCGTAAATAAATAAAAAGCTCGCCTTTTGGCCATTTTGGCAAATGTCCTGCAATAATTTTAACAGCCGCTGACAGTTGCGGCCAACAACAACAGCAACAACAATAACGACAATCAAGGGGTAACAACAAAAAACAAAATTAAAAAGCGAAATGATGCTGCACATGGCCATGTTGCATGACTTTGTAAACTTGAAAGTCAGTTCGAAGTTCGAAACAAGTCGCTGGTGGAGTCGTTATTCCGAATGCCCCCGTCTACCCACCTTCCAATTGCAGCTTGTTTATGCACGCGATAAAATTGCTGTTAAGAAAAAAAAACACAAAAAACAACGAAAACTCACTCTGTAAAAATAACAACAACAAAAGCCTTGCTGCCATTGTAACTGGGCCTTAATCTTAAGGTAGCATCTGCTGACGGCTGACGTTTTTTTTTTTGAATTCTCCATCAACTCTTCCTCTTCTTTTTTTGTCCAGCTTCTCAATGGCATTTCATTGTGCCGTGGCCGTGGCCCGGCCCATGGTCTTATCAGCTTATAAGTAGCAAGAAGCCTAGGCCATAAATATTACAAGCAAGAATATTTTGAAACGTATATATACAATGAGACTTAAAGTACATTGTGTGTGGATGTATAGCAAATCCAAAAAAAAGGAGTATAAAGAATCACAAATATAATCTTTCAATATGTGTAAACCAATAAAGGAAAAGCTTTTCTTGTGATACTGCTACTGGTAATTACTAGATTTTTTATTTATGATGGGATTTTTTTTTACATAGAGTAAATAATTACAAAAAAATTACAATTTCAAATAGGCTTATGGGTAATCAAACTTATGCCACTGATTAATCAAACTGCATTTGAGCAGTTGCAGTTAACTAACTGCTGAAAGTGTTGTAAAGCACATTCAAATTTCATTGCTGTAATTCATTAAGAACTGCAGTGCTGCAAGCGTTAAACAGGCATACGCAAATTTACAAACCCACTCCAATACTACAATTTATAATTTTATTGTTACTTTCTATTTAATTTATGTTTCATTGATATAGATCTGAGGCAAATGCAATTTTTATGCGGTTTTTCTGTTTTTTGTATAATAAAACTTTATCGACAGCCTAAAAAACGAAAGTGAAGCCAAAACTGAAGCTCACTAGCGATCGCAATAAATGTTGCATTTTTATTATCATTTTTTAAGTTTTTTTGGTTTTGTTTTGTGCCTGTGCCGTTGTTGTCATCAACAGTTAACAGGGGGACTTGAAGGGGCACAAAGTGGGACGCGGGACTCGTCCCAGGCACTCAAAATGACCGAAAGTGAAAGTTGTCTTGCTTTTTTTTTAAAGTAACTAAGTATAGTGCACATATGAGCCTGTCTGCCAATATATATATATATATATGTATATATATCTTTAGCCTGTTAAAGATCTCTCATATCTTTCATTAACTTTGTCGATGGGCTCTGTAATGTTTTTTTTTCGTTTTAGTTTTTAATTGAATCAACTGACAGCTTTGTGAGGCTTCTTGTATTTTTTTTTTACTCAATTTTAAACATAAAACATTTATTTTTAATTGTAGCTGGCGCCTGCAAGAAGTTCAATAAACTGTTGTTGTTACAGCTAAATTGCAACGGGTTGTTGTTGCTGTTGTTGCAATAGATACGTTGCAATTTTATTTGATCGCCGCCTTTCAAAGCGCCGCCAGGCAATTCAAAAAGCCAACGGCGCTCGTCGTAGCCAACGAAGCAGCAACGATCATTGCCAGAGCTCATTGGCCCGAAGTGGTTGTTGTCGTTGTTGTAGTAGTTTCTGTTATTATTAATTATATCGGTGATTGGGTTGGCCATATTACAACAAAATTGTGGCGTGAGAAAGTTTTTTTTATTGTAGGAGGGTTGTGATAGTTGTTCGTACCAAATGAATTCGCACTCTTAATTGACACATGAACATGAAAAAAGGATAACATTGTTTTAATAAATTGAAATACAAACTTTACAAACATTTAAAATTTTAAGTTTTAAATTTTATTCATAATAACATGTTCTAATAGAGGAACATAGAAAATTTGACCTTACGATTGGAGTTCTATTTATTTAACTCAATTTCAATTTCAGGTAGTTACACCACTTTAAAATGCTCTTTCTGTGCTTAACCTTAACTGGCAGTAACATTTTTTATTTAATTCCATTCGTAAGAGCTCTCAAGTACACTTACTTATCAACTTATGTAGTCTCAACTATGCATTATAATCGCATTTGGTGCACATCGGGCCGCATCCATATATGTATTCATATATACATATAGTTAGTAAAAACCCCAACGATTATTGACACCTACTCAATCACAGCAGCTTCTTTGGCAGCAACAGTCAGTCATCCAGGCAGTGAAGCATGCAGCCACACCCATGAACGCAACGCCCACAACAACTACAACTACAACAGCAGCAGCAGCAGCAAAGCTCAAATGAAGCTTAAATTTTAATCGCCACTCTCGACGGCAACATGATGATAATGCTGATGATTTTTGTGTCGCCCATTGCTGAGACTCGCGCCACACGCTCAGCACGTCTCTCGTCCTGTCTCATATCCTGGCAGTGCACAGACAGATAGATATATAGACAGACAGACCGTTGCGTCGTTCAACGTCATTTGGTTTTATGATTATTAGCTTGTTTAGTTCACTCTCAAGTACATGGTGTTACCATAGATACGTTAGAGAGGGGGGCTTGGCGTAGCAGGTTGGGATGGGGATGTTCTTCAATTTCATTTTTTTCTTTGGCTGGCGGCAAACATATTCTTTATGCTTCTATAATATCTATTTAGTTGCAGTCAGCAAGTGCTTAGATTGCTGTTTGCTGCTTGTTTGCCGCTTGTTTGTCTCCATTTCTCACCCACTCTATCCATCTCTCTTTCTTTCTCTCTGGATTCTACATTTCTCTGTCACGACTGATTGCGCATCTCTGGTGCGATAACCGTTGCCATTTGTATCTTTCCATCTTATGCTCATAACAATTTGACGCTTCATGATTTTGATCGCTTCAAGGAGTGTAGAAACGGCTGGCGGAGAGGAAAGAGGCGAAGAGCTGGCCATATGCTGACCGTGTTGATTTTATGTTAACAACTTTTGCGTTTTGTTTAATTGAATAAGTGTTGGTCATGGCCAGGCAAATGTCACTGGCAAAAGAGAATGGGATGGGGAACATGGAGAGGGAGCGGGCAGGAGCCGAAGAAAGGCAGCAATTAAATAAACATATACTGCTTACTGGACAGGAAGACAGACGTGCTGCAGACGTTGCCTGACTTGCGGTGAATTGCAATACAATTTGTATATCCTGTAATCACTTAAAGTGGCTATAAATATATTTATACTCAATAAGAATATCAAGCTGAGTCCATATATATAAATATATGTGTTAATTATTTAACTAAAAGATATTTTTGAATACATCTATATTCCTTGATTTTATATATTTGAAGACCTAAAACGTAAGATAACATCTGTTTACAGGGTAGCTCACAGTCTAACATTACCATTTTTCTCTCGTCTTTTTTTGGGTTAACTGAAAGCGAGTGCATGTGGCGTTGGTTTTGCAGATTTGCAGCGGTCCCCAAATTAAAGTCGAGCCTCAACAGCATGACGAGGACATAAAACGCGTTACGTTTGCCTTATTTTTATTTTCTTATTACTTTTTTATTTTTTGGGGCTTTTTTTGGGGGTTTGCGTATTTTTTGGTTGCATGCAACATTGGCGGCCACAACAATAACTGCAACGTGAGCGAGGTCTCTTTTGCTTTCTTCCAAAATTTTTTCCATGGCAATAAAAGCAAATTATTTTTACGATGAAGCAGCAAAATAAATAAATACATTCATATTTCCGTTGTTGTTGTTTCTTTTTACTATACCAAACGAATTTTAATGTCTGCCCGAGCATGGGCGTGTCAGTCGAACATCAAGAGAATAATGCAGTGTAGTCGCAGTCTCATAAGCCCGAAACGAACAGCTACCAAATTAGTTTATCTACCCGAGAGCCACAATACTTAAAGCACAACGCATTTATAGCCACGAAGCAGTATGAAATGTTGGCCATTGCAATTACAATTAGAGCTGGGCTCAACAAGCAAATGCAGAGTGAATTCGCGCGAGAAATGAGATATGTGAGGTAATTAGGATTACCCCAATTGGACGACAAATGGAAACTGTGCAACATTCGCCCAATTTTGCTGTCTACTGCAAATTCCCATAAATGTGTGAAAATCGCATTTCAGCGCGTGATCAGACTAACTGAGCGAATAATCATATTTTCGTTAACAACTTTACTCTTTTGCATAATTGTAAACAGTAAACAGCAACAGTAAACAAACTTAAAACTAACTTCGGAAAAATAATTAAATAAGTTTAAAACTAAATTTTGTTTATTAAAAAAAAATAAAATGAATAATAAAGTTTAATTTAAAGACTACACCAAAAAATGCAACTTTCCCGTACTCTCTTTTAACACTTTCGCTTCAGTTTACTTGATGTTAATTAACAAACATTTGCTAACCAAACAGATCAACAAATTGATTTATGAACCCCGGCAACGGGGGACTTCAAACATTACCCAAAACATTAGAAATTGCTAACTATGTACCAGCCAGCCTCCAGTCCCCTCCCACCATCAGCTGAATGTCACTTGCCAAATGAAAATTTGCAACTGTACCCAAAACTAATAAACAAATAAAAGTGGACACAGAAAGCGCCTGACAGCGGCACAAAAAGGATGCAAGCGACACAAATTGCAATCAAATGCACATCAATAGACACACACACACACACAGATTGCATTTGAATGCATTAGCCAAGGGTTTTGGAGCGTGGGGGAATAAAAGTGGCAACTGAATCGTTTTAATGGATATCAAATAGGGCACAGGCAAACAAACCAACTAAAGTGAGTGCTGTCCATGAATGAGTGTATGAATGTCTGTGTGTGTGTTGAATTGCATGTGTATGTGTGTGTGTGTGTGTGTATTGTGGAGCCGGTGATCTCCTACATAGCTGACTTTGGCCCCAGGCACAATTGCAGCCAAACGTATTTTTGGTTTTATTTTGCGAAAAAATAAGAGTATTTTTATATGCGAATACGAATACGTGTATGAGTGCACATATGAGTACTTTTATGTATGTATATATGTGTGCATGTGGAATTTTTCATTCTTTCGGAGAGCGCTGCTTTCATTTACGAGCCTGGTTTTTACTGTTGCCAGTTATGTTGTTGGTTGTTGTTTTTTTCTGCTTCTTCATGTTGCGTTTTTGTGTCTGGCAGCTGCTCGACGGCAACAACCAACACAAACCAACAACAACAACTACAACAATGGGGCCGCAATATTGATTGCAATTTCAGCTTGCAACGTGAGGCAACTGCGCCTGCTGCTGGTCCTGGGTCTGGGCCAGGGTCTGGGCCTCGCCTCGTTTGGCTCGCACAAAAGCCTAAATGCACACACATACACCTACACACACAGGGCAGACAGATAAACACAATACACACACACACACAAACATATATAAATATACAAATATATATATACATGCATGCATATAGCGGCTCTTTGCCGGGTTTGGCAACTTGAAAGGCTTCAGTTGGCTCAGCATTTTGCTCCACACACGCTTCCTGCCCTGCATGTTGGCCATAAGCCAACGTCTCCTTTGCAATGTGTGTGTTTGAGAGTGTGTGTGTGTTCTGTTGTTGCAGCTGCTGCTGCTGCTGCTGGTGGGTGTAGGTGACGTTGTGGGTGTATGCGTGTGTAATGGAGTTTGCCCTGGCATTGTCTGTTGGCAATGAAAATGCGACTAGGGGGACAAGTGGCGCAGAGGCCGGGTACGCTGTGACGGGGAGGGGAGCGGAGGGGAGGCTTGACGACGTCAGACATGCGCCGTTCGATAGGCGACTGGACCAATGCAAGTGTGTGTAATGTGCTGCGTAGGCCCAGGCGGACGATAGACAAAAAAACTCACAGATATATCCATACATAAATACATCAAATACCCAGTTGAAACTTTCAATGTAAATACATTTTACCATATAGCATAGTATATTTTATTCAAGCATATTCTAAACCTTGTTTTCATTGAGTATAAAAATAAATAAACGCTTAAATATTAATACTCTTAAAATTTTCACAGCCGTAAGCACCACTTCTGCATGTATTTTAGGAACTAAAGTTTTTGGCACTTCTTTTTCACTGGGTATTTATTACAGTTAGTACTTAAAAATAAAAGTAAAATACAATGTATAGAAATTGATTAGTATATGTTATATAATATATTCAACTTAAACATTTTATAAGTCCAAATTTTACAAGTCATGCAATTTAAGCACTTCGGCATGCACAAAAGGAACTACTTCCTTTTCCCACTGGGTACTTTTCATAGTATGCATTTTTTTTCACATGTACGTGGGGCTCACCACCTTCACTGGTATGTGTGTGTATGTGAGGATGTGTGCGTTTTTTGGCAAAGATTTCAATAATAGCTCTTGCGGTCAGGTGTGGGTAGCACTAGGTTGGGTGTGAACTTTTGATAGGGCGGCCCAGCAATGCATATTTTATACGCTTTTAAGAAAAACGTTCTACGGCTCCGATTTTTTTTTTCAAGGTACTCTCGTTTTTTGTTTGTGCTTTAATTTGCAAATGGGTTTGCGGTTAAGTACTTCATCCTTTTTTATGACGTAGAATAGGCACATTTTATTTCGATGAAGATTTCCTATGGAACTTGACAATATCAACAGTTTTCAATTCTTGACTTTTAATTAACTGAAACCCTTTTTCAACCCTCAACACAAATCGTGTACTCTAATTTTTATTTATTTTCCAGCAAGTGTCAACGTGTTTTTTAATGTTTCCTCAATTTAGCTGAAAATGTTGTTAATCAAATGGCTATAACCCACAAGCCCAATGGCCTCTGACCGCCCCTAGAAGTCAAATGGTCTACAGTTAGTTCATTTTATTTCATGCTTCGCTGCGGCCCGTATACGAGTTGCTTTTATGTGTGTATTTTTCCCCAAAAAAACCTAACCTTACACAAAGCACAACAAAAAGAATATATGTATGTTTTCTATACATCACATGTAAATATATTATTGAGAGAACCTCTTTCGATACTCCACAGAAAAAAAAACAACAAATTCATGTAATGGCCATTTTTCCGCCATAATAAAATGTTTACATTACAGATTTTATGCTTGAAGTCTAGACGACAGTTTTGGAACGTGCTCAATTAGTGTTATAGGAATAACTAGCCAACCAACACCCCCGCCCGGCTGTGTCAAAACCCAAGCAAAAACAATTTCAAATGACATCTGGCGGTGTTGGAAGCAACGAGGCTGGCAATAATATTTCATAATTTTCACTGCACACAACTAAATACGAATCCATATGTATGCATATCTGTATACATATTCATGTATATATTTGCTAACTTGTGCACGATATGGTTTAAATGGATTGGGCGGGTAGTCCAATACGACTGCCAGCCGCAGTTCCATAATCAACAACAACAATAACAACAACAACAGTCGTGCGAAATTTCTAAATTTTCGTAATACCACATAAACAAGTTTCCCAGGGGGTATGCTAACTAATTACTTAGAATGTAAATAAAGCCAATTCGATAATATATCGATAAATCGCGATAAATGCTTAGTAAACATCGATAACAATAACAATGTATTTCTTTTAAGCTATCGATAATGTTACCGATTGTATTGTATATTTGAAGGATTGATAACAGATCCACATATTTATTATGAATTTTCTAAGACCAGATGATAACAGCACTAAAAGGAATAAAATCTACGTAGTATATCATAGGCGATTCCACCCCTTAAAATCGTGCACACTTGTTAAGTATAATTTTTCACACCAAACGCGTTGCACTTCCGTGCGAGTGCAATGCTCAGATTTGGACCTGATGGCGTCGAATTCATAGACACTGTAATTGTTTTTCTTTTTTATTGTTGTTTTTATTTTATTGTTGTTTTTGTTTTTCTGCGGCTAAATGCAGCTATTCTCGTCCCATTCATTTGCGTTTTGCCCTGCGCAATTTATTTGCAATTGTGCGCGTTGATATTCTGCTGTTGTTTATTTTTTCGCCCTATTCGATAAGAAAGTTCGGGAAACTATTTGGTCGGAACCTACGCAAAATGTAGCAAAAGGGGCAATTGGTTTTAAGCACACGACCGGCCGTACGCCCGCAACACGTGGGTGTGAAGAGACACGGAGACAGCAATTTGCATAACAGTAGGTGCGAGTGAGATGCAAGGGAGGGCGCGGGTGCCAGCACACAGACCATGACTAATCACAACGGCAGGGGGCATAAATCATTTGCAGACAAAGCAGCGAGAGAAATCTTTAGGCTGTTGTTGTTTGTTGTTATTGCTGTTGCTGTTGATGTGCTCCAAACAGGAAGAGCTTTCTGCAAAAAAGTTGCTTTAGGCAGACGAAAGAGCAGCATAAAATAAAAATCATAAAAACAAACGCCCAAACAAAATGAATACATAAAATGAGTCTTAACCTTGACATTGAATACGACGAATACATAAAAGAAAATGCCGGCAAACACGTCACATGCACACATACATATATTCATCCGTATAAGTGGGAGGGAGATAGGGAATGTGCGTGTGTCTGCATAGCTTAGGCGCAACAGCAAACAGCAAACAGCGACAGCAAATTTAATAGATATTAAAGAACAGCAAACGTGAAACGAAAAACGCCTAAAAGCGTTTGTTTATTAAAATAAAATAAGAAAAAAACAATTGCCGCGTGTGGCGCTAAAAATAGCAAACAAAATAAATTTAGCCAAAACAAAACAAATATACAAGAAAACCCGAAAGCGATATACAAAAACCCGCTTTTATGAATCAAAAACGAGCACAGAAATCAGCCGGTTTTTTTTTTTTTTTTGATAAGCAGCAAATTGTAATGCATTAAGGAAGAACGAACACAAGCACTGTGTCGAATCTTCGCCGCAAAATACAATGTAGTAGAAAGAGCGACAGAGATAAAAGAGAGCGAAATAGGCGCAGCAATTGTGTGCTTGAAGCAAAAACAGATCAAAATTAAATCAGCGAGCAGAGCAAAAAAATAACAAAAAACAAAAATATATGCGAAAGCCGCAACAGCAAATGCGAGTGCAAAAATGAAAACAAATATCACGGCCTTGAAAACTGGACAAAAAGCCAAGCACAACACAACATAAAAAAGAGACAAAGCAAAGAGAAGAGCTGAAGAATGAATGCGAGCCGTCTTAGAAGGAATTAGAAGTTTTTTCTTTGTTGCTTGAGGGTTGGAGCGAGCTGCAAAGAGAAGAAGAAACGAAACAAGGAAGGGTAATCTTGTCACAGGCTCGGGCTGCGGGGATCTTGCTGTAAAAAAGCAAGCAGAAAAAACAAAATACTTCAAGAGCAGAACATGCATGTGCTAATGTGTGTGTATGTGTGTGAGAGAGAGAGAGAGAGAAGCACTGGAAATCAACAAGAAATATAGCAATAAGAGGGCAACTACCAAAAATACGAACACGATCTAATTTTTTATATTTTTTTCTTGTGCTATGCTTATGTTGATGCTTCTTCTTTCTTAGTTTTGTTTGCTGTTTGCAGCTTGTTTTGCTCTTTGACGAACTTACACGCACACACACATATAACATTTGTATTTTTATCGGGCTGGAATAAATTTTAATGTGCTCGACGACGTATTCGTTTTGGGAAAAACGGAAATATTAAAATTGGGCATAACGAAAATAAAAGAGCATACAAAACATAAATGTGTTTTCGTTGTTTATGCATATAGACAACTTATAATTAATTTCATAGGCTTTATGCGCCCACAGTGGCAACAATGGAGCCCTGCAAGGAAGAGGGCGAGAAATTACAGAAGGCGAAAGACAAGGAGCAGGCGAAAAGCAAACCTTGACCTAAAGTCGTGGATAAAAACAACATACAAACAGATAAAGCAGTGGGCAAACAAACGCGCAAACAAAAGAGAAAAAAAAATAAACTGAATTCGATAAAAGTGAAACTCGTAATACAAGTACACACATCCACATACACATAACAGTATGCATGTGTGTATATAAATAAATATTAAATGTGCGACCAAAAAGGAAATAACAAGCGGAATGGCAAAGCACAAAACGCGGCAGCCGTTGAAATTCGCGAACAGAATGAGGGAAAAGATCAGAGAGAGCACGAGTGAAAAAGAAAGAGTACGCAAAGGAGAGATGTAAAAAAGAGAGATACAGAGAACGTGGTGTCATTAAGTCTGGTTTATTTGCACAATGCAAGTGAACTTCCTTAAAAATACAATAAACACAAAAGTGATGTAAATTAAATTAATTGTGATTTTTTATTTTTAATGAAATGTATTTTAAATATACATATGTATAAATTAATTATACGTTTTTTATCAACATTATTTGGCAGTTGTTTAGCAGCTGCTGCAAGTGAGAACTGAGAAATATCAAAGTCAACAACAAATTAAATATTTGATTAAAAAAAAAAACTTTAATATTAAGAAACGGATTCTGAATTTCAAAAATTTTTTCAATTGTTCAAAAAATGTAATTAAACATTTATGTTTAGAATTTAAAATAGTAAAATATATTTTCTTTAAGAACTGCACTTTAAACTCACGCAAATTTAAATTCGTTTTTTTGTACTTTAGTTTTTAAGATTTCTTTTGACTTTTTTCGACAAACGACAAAAATTTTGTGTAGTGTACGTAAACTTTTCATATTGGTTTTTATTTTATTTTATTTTATTTTTTTGTGAACTAATTTGAAATTTATTGACATTGCGGCCACATTTTGGGAAATTTGCAGAACTATGATATCGACACTTGCTGATGGGAAAGGCGGGCGGTTGAGGGGGGTATATGTATTTTATAGCACTTACCGCACACGCTCCGAGTAGAGTTCGACTTCTTTGTTCTTCTGCTGCTGCACGAGCTGCTGCTGATCGAAGCTGGCCAGGGGCTTGAAATTGCTGATGTTGGCCAGCGCGGGCAGCTGCGGGGGCTGCTGCAAGAGGCTCTTGGCCAGGCCCAAGCCGTTGTGCTGCAGCAGCTGCAATTGCTGCTGTTGTTGTTGCTGCTGCTGCTGTTGCTGTTGCTGTTGCTGTTGCAAGTGCAACTGTTGCTGCTGCTGCACAGGCGACAGCGAAATGTCCGCGCTGCACTGCGAGGCCGTGGCGGAGGGGGAGCTGGAGCCGCTGGAGGAGACGCTGCCGCCGCGAGCGCGCAAATCGAGTCCCAAAACATTGTTGCTGTTGTTGTTGTTGTTGCTCATGAGTATGTTGCTCAAAGTTGCCACAACGCTGGGCTGCAGCCCGGTTGAATGTATATTGTTGCCACTATTGTTATTATTGTTGTTGTTGTTGTTGTGTGGCAAGCCGGAGCCAATGACGCCCACATTGGGATTGGGCGTCAAGTTTGTGTTGAGCGTGGCAAGTGCGACGGCCTGTTTCTGATTGCTGCTGTTGTTGTTGCCGCTGCTGCTATTGTTATTGTTGTTGTTGTTATTATTGTTGCTGCTGCTGTTGCGATTGCGCTTCTTTTTGGCCTTCTTCTTGTCCTCATCCTCGCAGCTGCTGAGCGGCCGCTGCTGCTGCTGTTGCTGCGGCTGCTGGCAGCAAACGCCATTCGGCGGCCACTCGAGATCCTTGCGCAACTGACCCCGGCCGCACTTGCAGGTGCAGCTTTTGTAGATCAGATCGTAGCCCTTTTTTGTCCAAAGCTGTTGCGTCCGCTGGCGCTCCGACCAGCTGCGCGCCCGCGCGCTGCCCCTCAGCTGCTGCAGCACGCCCGCCTCCCACCGATCGAAGCAGTCGCGGTGCATGTACTGTCCCACGTTGCAGTTCTCGTTGTTGCACAGGACGCGCACGCACTCCGCCAGCCCTGGTTCGTCGAGCGCGATGAGGGCGTCCAGTTTGGCGCAATCACCGTTAGGATAGCAGCAGCGCGTCAGCTGAACGCCGACGCTGAGCGTCTGCTGCATGGGCGCCATGTTTGCGGAGAGTGGCGGCGTGGAGAAGTTGTAGAGTTGCAGTTGTTGTTGCTGTTGCTGCAGTTGTTGCTGTTGTTGTTGCTGCTGCTGCTGCTGAGTGTTGCCGCTGCTGTTGCGACGCGGCGCCATAAATTCGCACGTGTTATATTATTTATTGCTTTTTACTGTTGTTTATTGCGTTCAATTCTTACTTAATTTAAGCCTCGCCCAGCACTTGCCTCAGCATGTTTTTTGCGTTTTGTTTTGCTTTTTATTTTCTCTTACAAAATTGCAGTCTAGTTTTTGTTGTTTTTTTTTATTTTTATTGTTATTTATTTCTAAATTTATACCTGAGCTGAGTTTACAACGCGCGTTTCTTTGTATAAAAAATGTTATCAAGTCTTTTTTAGTTTGTTATTCTTCTCTATTTTTACATTTTAGCACACACGCACAAACGTGTTTCTTTTTTTTTTGTTTTTAATTTTTTTATTTTGGTTTTTACACTACACTCTGCATTATAAATTTTGTATATTATTTGTTGAGTAGGAAAATATGTGTAATATGGGTATATGAAACGTATTTGATGCCGTTTTCTATGTTCTTCGCTGCTTTTGCATTGTTTTCGCTTGGGCCACTACTTCCAATTTCAAGTGCGCCGGCGAACGGAGAGCGTTGCGAAAAACACAACCAACCAGATCAAAAGCGAAATTCCAACTAAACGAAACGAACGGTACACACGAACAGCCGAACGCCTAGCAACGAGCAGCAAACTGAAACTGAAATTCAAAACACACACACACACACATACTCGCACATATTCACACGCGACCGGCAGAGGCAACACAAACGCACAAGTATTATTGCTGTTGTTGTTGGTGGGTGGAAAGTTCGATGCTGTCAGTCGAGCCGCAGCGCGCTACGTTGTTCGGCAGCGCCGTTCAAACCATGACGTCGGCAGCGAAGTTGGAAGTTTTCTTTATTGGTGTAAGGGTGGTTGGGTGGGTGAGTGTGTAGGGGTGGTGGTTTGGTTGGTTGCTTTTCACTTTCCACCACCACCGACAACGACGTCGCTGCGGAAAATGCTTGTTTTTCATTTGAGGAAAATTTCGCACAAGTTTTGGCGCCCAAAAACTTCACCGTTAGCAGAGGGTGGTTTTGGGAATGTCAAATATTTGGGGGTTGGTCGGTGGAGCTGACAGTTGTGTAAACGAGCAAGGGAGATAGCAGCAGCAAATGTTCAAATAAATTCACTTTCGATGCGGTTCGAACCAAATCGTTTCCCCTTCAACATGTTGTGCTGCGATGGGCCGCAAGAAGCTCGACAGCGGCTGAACGGCATGCTTGTATGATAAAGTGTGTGCATGTTTGCATCTGTGTTTGTGTGAGTTTGTGTGCTTGTGTGAGGCAAAAAAGCCGGCAAAACAAACAACAGACTGCGTTGAACAGGGTTGCCGAGTCACATTGTGTTGGAAATTCAATGAGAATCTTCTGGCACCTAAGGGAAATGTTTTCGTGGGCTAGACTGATGTTTTTAAAACTGTGCAAATAATTTTTATATTTTTATGTATGAAATATGCTTGTTTTTTATTGTGTAAAGCCAAATAACTTTTCCAGCCTTTCTGTTTACTATCACCCAATTATGTACAAATACATATTATTATACATATGTATGTATGTATAACATCTATCCGCTAAATCTACTTTGTTTTTCAATCTGTCTACTGCTGACAGAACTTCAATTTGGTATATAATCCCAAAAACAACACATATACATGTACATACATATATAGAAATACATATGCACACACACATAGATATGCCAACACAATGGCACACGGACAACAAAAATGAGGCATTAAAAAACAAGGCGAAGAGGCATTAAACAGCAAAAGCAAAATGGAAACATGCGGCTCGAGTTGAACTTTTTGGTACGCTGCAAGAAATACAAAGCGAAAATAATTTTTTTATTTTTGCATAGTCCCAACAACACTGAGATCAGAAAAATACACATGAACATAAAAAAGAGCAAATAATACAGATATTTTAAATTTGAGATCACTTGTAAAAACTTTTAATCAAGTTTAGAATTATGTAGTAGTATTTTTTGTTATGATTTCAGTTACAGCGTATTCAATGATCCAGAGATCCGAGGCGGAGCTTTGGCAGTTGTTGGTGTCATTTTGGCAGTTCTCTGTTACGCTCTTCGCATCATCGACTGCTCTTATGTTTGTCTGTATGTATGTATGTACAAAAGTATGTTGTTGCATGTATGTTTATGTATGCTTGTGTATGTCTATGTATGTATATATATGTACACGCTGCTTCTTCCCCTTTAGAGTCCTGGATTAAAACGAAACGCAACGCATGTGGCGAAAAGGCAAAAGGAAAAAATCAAAATAAGGGCACGTGTAGGATGAGCTTTTAACTGTGTGTAGGCATACATACATATGTATATGTATGTACATACATATGTAGATATCTAAATACATACACATGTATTCATTATGTCAGCATTGTTCAGGATAATCGATACATTACATAAAACATATTAACTATACAGGCATACAAAATTACTTGTAAGTATTTATTTTATATACATATAAGTACATAAGAATGTATTTAAGTATATCTCAAATATATCGATACGTTTCAGCGTGCTTATCAATTTTATCGATAATTTTTGCGATTTTATATTATTTGTTTAGTTTATATAATACAAACATACGCACACACACATATTAAAAACTGTTGCCATGTGGAAACAATAATTTTGCATCGATTATTAGGTACTCAATGCTTACGATAACACTATCGATTATACTTTGTAGCTCGGTTCATGCGAAAATTGTGATCAAAAAGTGGGAACAGTGAATCTTGTGAAACACAGTTTTTGTTGCGCATAAAGCAACTAATAGCTACATACATATACACACGCATTTACATATATTTGTACATACATACAGATGATTTAGTTTATGTTTCTGATAAGATTCAGAGACGAAGGACATGGCGAAAGAAGTCAAGGCCTCTTCGCGTCCAACTGGCAAAGTCAAAAACTGCGTAGTTTTCTGGCCACCTTTTGTGCCGTCTACCTGCACGTGTGTGTGTGCAAGAAAGAGATGGGAGCTGCAGTGTGGAGCGAGGGGATGCTGCTCTGATATAATAATTAAGTCAGGTAGGTAGATCGCAGCCATTGCGTAATAAGTTCGTCAGTGTGAATGGATACGTGTATTCACAATGGTGTGTGTTTGTTGTTATTCTAGCTGAAAGGATCGAGGCGAGTCGAAGCGAGAGAACAAAGAACAAGGCGTCAGCGACGGCAGTTGGAATTGGACTAGTTTAGCAACCGTTCTTTGTTCGTTCTTTTGTTCCTTTTCTTCGGGAATTTTTTGTATACCCTGTACACATTAAAACAGGCAAGCAGCGGTTAAATGGTTGTGCGAAAAATGAAATGTACTCTATCTTAAATCTTCGATAACTTTTATAGTATCGATAAATGGTAGTTGCTGATCATAACTCTGATACTCAGAGGTAGAATAACCAAATCTTAGATGGCTTGTCGGTTCTGAGCGGGGTACAGAGTATCTTCTAGTCGAGCAATTTAGTTTTTTTATATTTCCTTTTTATTTGTGTGCCTTTTGCTCTGACCTAATTTTAATGACCAGCGAAACTTGGAAGATCGCAGCGCAGGAAGACTTTTGTGGCCCCGAGGCGGGGCTATAATTCAGCTTTAGTATTGCGACGAAGATGACGACGGCGACACGCATCAACTTTAATTTTCATAATTAATGGCAAGTAAAGGCTGTGGCTGGGCGCCCGGGGCGGCACGGGGAGAGTTGGCCATAAATAAACGTCGGCCTAAACATGTGCCAAGACTTTTCGACACCAGACCAAGTAAGGCCCAAGACTTCCTGTTTTGCGTGTGAAAGCGTGTCGCGTTTGGTCCCGAAGGAAACACTGTGGTCAGCACTCACATAAGCCAACAGATACTCTAACTTTAGCCAGCCACAAAGCACTCAGATCCCCCCTCCCCAGCCCAGCAACAAAAGCTTCTGTTCAGCTCCTGAGGGTGTGTCAGTGGTACACAACAGATGCCCCTCATACCCTATTCAGCCCGCTCTACGCATCATACACACATATATACAATATATATATATACATATTTTATGTGTAGACTATAAAAGCCGAGCGACGTCAGCTCTGGGCATTATTTGTAATTACCCATACTCCCACATTTATCCAATCGGAAGCAGCTTTGAAACCCAAAATAGGGTTTGAAATTTTCATGCTGGCATGACAACCACTCTAAATACATAACGGTACTAATGCATATAGCACATATATATGTACACCTATATACATACATACATCTCTTTATGACCCAGCTGAGTCCGAAGGGTGTCGTAATTTCGTTGCCAAAAATAACCCAAACTCCATTTTGTTTGCGTCGCTTTTGAGCAGCGCTTCGCTGGGTTTGGGCCTCAGCTCTGTTTGGCTTGAATGCGCTTCAGTTCTGCTCGGGGGCGTGGGCTCTCCTGTGTCCCCCGCCTCACTAATACTCCATTCTTCCCACTTCACCACTTTCGCTCGAGGCTTTGACTGCGTTGGCGTCTCTTCTGCTGCCCACTTACATACATAGTCGAGTATATATGTACATATTTATGTACATATGTAAGCGAAATGAAGTCAGCACTTGCAAAGAAAATGGCCTATATACCAGCATATGGGGTAGATCCAGAACGTAACAGCAAATTTCGATTTGCATACGTCGCTCTTGTCACTAAAAATCAGATTCGTTTGGACTCAGACTTAATACATGTATACGCACATACATATATTTTGATTCAGTGATTTAAGATTTTAAATTATTTTTTGTTCGAATATTTTTCACTCAAATTTTATTTGTGCGAAATCTAAATGATAAATAATGACCAAACTGCCTTCAAACATAAACATTTTTCATATTTGGCGAAGTTGTAGAAGTTTTAAGGTCAGTAAGCAATTGAAAAGACAAAGAGTTGATTTTTATGTTAAATTTGGCACTTGAAATCATTTACACTATCAAGATTTTTAATTTAAGAAAAATTTATTTTATAATATTTAAAAAAATTTAGATGTAAAATCAATCTAAATCATGACAAAAATTTCATAAAACGTGAAAATCGGTTAAAGTTGTGTAGGAGTTATCACAGTTGTAACAAGTAAGAACGTTGCAGTCGGGCGTTACCGACTGCGTTATACTCGTTCACATTCTTAATTATTATTATTATTTTAAAAAAATTCGATATTTGAGAATGGGGTGGAAGTGGGGGTGTGAGTGTTGGTGGAGGTGGGGGTGTGAGTGGGGATGGGGGTTTGTCGCCGAAATTTTGTGCCGATCTTTAAAGGCGGTGGCCAGTTATCT
>SCDY01000229.1:0-80930 GCA_004143825.1 Drosophila micromelanica
TAATTGCGTTCATACGGACAGACGGACAGACGGACAGCAAGACGGACATTGCACAAAACCAATATACTCTTTCACTTCGTGAACGAGTATAAAAAGAAATTTAAAATTTTACAATTAAAATTTTTTTTTTCAATTTAATATTCGAAATAAGAATACAGATATATAAATAAGCATACAGCTTAACAATAAAAAAAAGGATAACTAAAATTTTATAAAGAGTTTTTTATACTTTTTTACGAAACGAAATAACAATAATATTAAAGCTCGTTTTCGATTATTTAAAGTTGTTATTATTTATTAATTTTTGATTTATTGTTATATAAAGATTTTTTATTGTTATATAAAGATTGAATAGTATGTTATTAATTGTTTTGAGTGCAGACAATTTTAAACAAAAAGATATTCCAAATAAATATAAAAAATCAAATTCTAAATTTTAAATAAGCATACACATAGATAAAAAGCTATTCTGCAGCCTGTTTGCTGGCTTAACAATAAAAAAAGATAATTAAAATTTTAAAAATTGTTATGTGAAAAAAAAAAAACAAAATAAAAAAAATAATATTAAAGATTGTTTTGGATTATTCAAAGTTGTTATTATTTATTTACTTTTTTTTATTGCTATATTCATATTTTTCTAGAATTTTCAATAGAAACAATAGGAGACTTACACCTTTTCAGGTGCCCTTTTCTATAGCATCGATAACGGTGCCCAGGGGTAATGTAAACATGTGCAGATAATTTGTGCGCTGCATAGCAGCAAAATTCCATTGGCTGGTGAGCAAACAAAGAGGGCAATGGACCAATTAAGCAACGTCTCAATATGACCCGTTATCTGCGGCAGCAAAGACAATCAACCCAACAAATGCAGCGCCCATGCAGGCAATGTGCAATCTGGTGACCTCTGACCTCTGATTTCGAGTCAGCTGTTGGAGTCGTCTATAAGTAATTGCATCAGGTACTTTGGGATGCGACTGATAAACAGTTCGCATGCGAATGCTGAAAATATTTACGTAGGCCTAATCCGCGCGGCGATAAGGATGGGTATAAATGGGGCTTTGGGAGCAGCCGAAAGTGCAGTCGCCTTCTGGTTTGTAACGAAGGAGCTACTTACAACATGAACAAACTTCTCGTGCTGGTAGCCTGTGTGCTTGGCACAGTGTCCGCTGGACGCATCCTGCTACGTGACATCGGACAGCGGGAAATCGGTGCTGGTAAGTTACTAACCCAGTCGAAAATGAAAGCTCCAATTGTGTGTGTTCTTAATCTGATTTGCAGTTGATCAGCGCATTGAGCGCATGTCCAGGCAGGACTTGCAGCGCCAGAAGTTCATTCTGGACATTGTACAACGTGTGCAGCAGCCATTGCAGCAGGATGACCTCATCCAGCTGGACCAGGGCCTCATTATCGACTCAGAGCGCTACCGTGGCGGCATTGATGGAGAGATGCAGCGCGTCATCGACTTGGATCGCCAGCGCCGCCTGCTCAACGATCAGCAAGTTTACAGCATACGCAATGTGGAGCATGTGCAGCAGCTGCGTGGCATCTACCGCCTGCTGGTGCGCGCCATCGACTTTGAGACACTGCAGCGCAACGTCATCTACCTGCGGCGCAACATCAATCCCGTGCTGCTGATCAACGCCCTGACCCTGGCCATACGCGATCGCGAGGACACCCAGGCCCTGATCGTGCCTGCCGTGCAGGAGATATTGCCGGAGCTGTATCTGGACCAGCAGCTGATTGAGCAAGTGCAGCGCATGCAATCCGAGCTGGAGCAGAGTCCGCGCCCCTCGCTCATGGACCTGGTGGGTCTAGGCCAGCGTATGCGTCAGGTCAATCCCCTCATGCGCATGATCATGCCCTGGCGCGATCTGCACCTGCAAATGGCACTGAGACGGCAACAGTTCCAACAACAGCAGACTCCCAATCGTGTGGTGTTGCCCGTGCAGGCCACGCAAGGCGACCAGGACATTTCCCTGCTGACTGATGACATTGGCATGCGCAACTTTATACAGAGCCTGATCCAAGAGCTTGCCCTGTACGAGGACAGCACAAATAGCCGCCAGATCTACCGCATGGAGAACGAAATGGATGTGGAGCAGCGTCGTCGAGGCTATGGCGACTACAATGAAGAAGGTGTCTTGCTGGAAAACAGACGCCGCATGCCGAACGAAGAGTATCGTTATCGCAACGAAAATGACAGCGATGAGGTCCAATCCCGATTCCGTGTGCCTGGTAACCGTGTGCCTCTGATGCGTAACATGGGCGAGGGTATCGGACGCGATTACGAAAATCAGCTGCCAACTGGGGACATTCGCAGTGGTCGCCTGCTGCATGTTGGACGTCGCCGCCAGAACTTAAACCGCGCCGTGCCGGAGTACGAGCAGACACGTTTTGTCCGCAGTGGCCGCTTGAGTGAGGGACGTCGTGTGGGCCAGGAGCAGACTACCAAATACGGAATCTTCGATGAGAAAGTCCGAAATGGTGACAACATGCAGTACTCAACTGATAACCTCCAATCAGTTCCTCGTGATGACGAGCGCCTGGTGCACATCAACCGACGCCGCCTGGGCCAAACTTCCGATAACGTGACTCCTCGTCGCTATTTCCCGAATGGAGAAGGCCGTAGCATTGGTGGCCTAGACACCATTAAGGATGAGGATATTCTGCAGTACATCCGAAAGGACAATCGTCTAGCTAAGCTCAGCGACGATGAGATCATTGAGATGGTGCGTCGCAATCGCCAGGGCAAGGCACAAGGACAAGACGAACGGTTTTCTGGCTTTGTGCGTGGAGAGCGCCTGAGCGACGGACGTCGGGTGGATGAACAGAAACAGGAGCAGGGCTCTCTTCGCGATTACAACCAAGACAAAGACGTCTATTACCAAACTGGGCGTCGTATGAATCAGCCAATGGAAAACACTTCACAACGCCTCAACCCATTTGGAGACATCCGTCGTGTTGAAACCATGAAGGATGAGGACATTCTGCAATATATTCGAAATGACAATCGTCTAGCTCAACTCAGCGATGATGAGATTATTGATATTGTGCGTCGCAATCGCCAGGGCAAAGTGCAAGGAAAAGACAAACGCTTTAACGGCTTTGTTCGTGAAGACCGACTGGATCAACGACAGCAGGGACAGGATTACAACCAATACGAAGGCATGTATCGCTCAACTGGTGATGACGAGCGATTGGGATCCATGAACAGACGTCGTTTCAATCAGCCCATGGAGTACTTCACTCCACGACGCGTTAGCCCAATCGGAGAGGGCCGTCGCGTGGGTGGCGTAGACACCATAAAGGATGAAGATATTCTGCAGTTTATCCGAAATGACAATCGTCTAGCTCAGCTCAGCGACGATGAGATCATCGAGATGTTGGGTCGCAATCGCCTGCTCAAGGACCAATCTCAGCAGGAACGCTTTCTCAGCATTGTGCGTGGGGACCGTGATTACAAACAAGACGAAGGCATGTATCGCGACACTGACAACCTCCAAGGCGTGCGTCGAGATGAGGATCGATTTGGATACATGAACAGACGTCGCTTTAACCAGCCCATTGAGAACTTCACTCCACGACGCGTTAGCCCCATTGGAGAGGGCCGTCGCGTGGGTGGCCTGAAGGAGGAGGATATTATGCAGCTGATCCGCAGCGACAATCGTCTAGGTGAACTGAGCGATGAGGAGATCATCGAGATGCTGCGTCGCAATCGCCAACGCAAGGAGCAGCAGCAGCAGGAAAACGAAGAAAACTCCGGTGTGGAACAGGGAAACCGCTTCCGACGCAGCTTGGTCAGCCCGCTTGAGGAGCAGCAATCGCGTCGCAGTGAAATGCTGTTGCAGACTCTCCGCCAGCTGCTGGCTCGCCTGAACCAGGAGCGCATAGCTATGCGCCTTGGCAACGATGATGTGCAGCCAATGGACAATTCCCGCTTTATCTCGCCTTACCAGGATCAGGCACAACGTTATGCCCTGCGTCTGAACGAACAGCGTTTGGAGTCTCGTCGCAATCGAGTTCTGATCGAGCAAATCAACAGCATTGAGAGTCGTTTGCAGCAGGTGATTGGTCAGCTGATCCGCGAGATGGGCAACGGCCAACGCAGAGTAGGATATGGACTCGACCAGATTAATGATGAGGAGCTTCGCTTCGAGCGTGCAATTGGTAATGTCCTAATGGGCCGCCTGGGCGATATTGGCATTCTGCGCATCGTGCGTGACCTGCTCCAGGACGTCAACGTGCAGATGGATCGCCTTGGTCTGGGCATCAGCCTGAATGATCGCATGCTCCAATACACACTGCGCCGAATTATCAGCCTGGTGGACGAACAACGCGAACAGCAACTTGGTGGTTATAGGCGCGAGCAGTTGGACATGCCGGAGGTGACGATCAACGAGGTGAGGGTCAGCAAACTGCGCACCCGCATCGAAGACAGCGACATGGACGTGAGCAACCTGCTGGAACGGCCCGAGCAAATGCAGATGATGGTGCGTCAGCGTCGCCTGAACAACAAGCCCTTCACCATTGACATGGACATCAGCTCGCAGCGGTCGCAGGATGTCATCATTCGCGTCTTCCTGGGCCCTCGTCAGGATGTGTCTGGCCGTGACCTGTCGTTGGAGCAGCGTCGCTCGGACTTCATTCTTCTGGATGCAGTCAACGCCCAACTGGAGTCAGGTCGCAATCGCATTCAGCTGCGCTCCACGAACATTGGCTGGACCAGCCGTGATGCCACGCCCTACAGCGAGATCTACCGTCGTGTGATGAGCTCCCTGCGAGGCCAGCAGGTCCAGACCTTGATCACCGAACTGGTTGGCGAGAATGGCCGCTTCCCACAGCGTCTTCTGTTGCCACGCGGCCGTCCCGAGGGTCTGCCCATGCAGCTGTTTGTGATTGTCTCGCCCGTGGAGCGTCTGGAACGTGAGCAGAATGTGGGCTTGGAGCGCATTGATGGCGTTATGGGCATTAGCGTGGCTTCCCTGCTGGACCGCCGTCCGTTGGGCTTCCCTCTGGACCGACGCATTGAGAATGAGCAGAAGCTGTTGCAGCTGTCCAACATCCAAGTCGAGGATGTTGTCATTGTCGACGAGAACTGAGGAGGCGATCCATTAACAGACCGACCCATCGACTGAACTAAAATCATTCGCATTCTGATGTATCCGAAATGTAATAGTAATACTTCTTTTTTTATTCGTATAATCCCTAAATAAAGCTATGCAACTGATGCATAAGTGCATTGAAAACATAAACTTGAGAATTTAATTGGCAATATCCTGCTATCGATAGTAATTATCCTTAATGCACTTGCACCTGACTGGCTTTTCTAATTTCGCAAAACGATTTTAGTGCAAATTGCATAATAGTCCTGCCAAGGATTTGTCGCGATGTGGGGCACCCCTCACAAAGGCCGCCCACAAAAGCACTTTCATATTATGTTCAGGGCAGACAATGCAGCGACAAAATAGCTGGCAGGCAGCTTTTCCTGACACTATAATAGACTTTTCTTATTCTTGCCACACAACTCAATTTGCAACAACGACAGAATTCACCCCGCCATAGCTACACACACACACATACGTATGTATATCTGAGCTGTTGCAGACGCCCAGCGAAGCGTCAATTGCCAAATTAATTGGCCGTAAAAAATTGAAAATGAAAATATAATCACACTTTCCGTTGTGAAGCTGTCGGGCCCGTTGTCACTGGTTGAGCTCGAAACGATTTAAGCTTTTAACCCTCTGCACCAGAACGGTTTTCTCATCAAGGCAGACAGACAGCCAGCGCTGGCCAACCATAGAAGAGCAGACATTTCGCTGCAGGCAGTCAAATGTTGCATTTTTACAGGTCCTAGAATATTGATACCCTTTAAAGTAAATATGCGTCAACAACATATGCATTTTATTAACGAATATATATTATACTATATTTTTTAAATTTTATTATATTTTTCAAATGAAATGGAAGGATTTCCGATTGAATTTAGCAAAAATATAAGGATAGAATAGAGCATCACATAGTCGTACTATTTTACCTTTTACTTTGTTTTTGTGCTGCCAAAGAATGTGGCACATCGGATAATGGAAAAATGTTAGCACTCGACCTGTCTCTGATTTTTGCCACCTGAATGCACTTTCATTATCTTCGAGTGTCTCATTTCTTTTTTCTACACTTTTTCGACGGTCTGATGAGCTGATTTAAGGGCAAAGCATGTTGGTATTACACGGCCTATTAGCTGCCGCTTAATGCAAAAATAATTATGTCTCGTTAATCAGTGCTGCAGTGAAAACTTTGTGTCTGCTGAGACTTTTGCCAAAGTCTATTTAACCCTTTTGCCCAGTGCTCCACCTCGTTGTCGGCTCGGAAAACTTTCCTCGAGTGGCAATTGAAGGTAGCAAAGCGCATACCCGAAAACTTTTGTGATTAGCGGCCGCGGTGCAGATAGCGCCGAGCAGCTGATGCGGAAAGTGCTCGCATAATTTATGTTGTGCGGCTTGCAGTCAGCCAACTCAGCTAACGGAAATGCCGTCGCGCGCACTGGGTGGCGCCTCCGTTTGTTGCACGCCTCGCACCCACGCTCCCATTCAACAAATTTCATAGCATACATTTGGGGGCGCGCAGCGAAAAGTTTTTGCCACGCAAATTAGCGGCCACATTTGTTTCGCTTCGCTGTTGCCCGCATTCCGCTTAGAAGTCCGACACCGCAAAACTTTTTCAGTTATGAATATAAAGTTTATTTATTAAGCAAACAAGTTGGCGTTCTTATCTGTGTCGAGTGTGTTTTTTATTTCGCCGTCTTCTTTCCACATAGAGTTGGCAAACAATTTCGCAGTTTAGTTAGTTGCGCTATTTCAGTGAAAGTCAAGGGAAAATATATTCATGAATGGCTTTGAAAATTAATTGAGCTCCTTTCGAAAGTTGACAATTAAGAAAAACAACATGGTTTCATTATATTCGATTAAAATGCTAGGTACTTACTTACTGTATATATATTACTCAGGCTCGCAAATTAAGTAATCCAAAATTGCCTGTTCCTTCCCCAAGGTTTTAATATCGTCATATAACTGACATTACCGCATTGCTTCAAGGAAGAAATCAATGAGACACAGTTTAGTTTTTACCTTTTGTGTAGACGTGTGGAAAATATTGGCAATCGGAATGCTACAAGCAGCTGAGGAAGGCGTGAGTTGCCTTTAAATCAACACAACACCAACCCACAAAAAAAAAGAAAATAAATAGAAAAAGAAGAAGAAGAGAACCCTTGTCGCCCACATAACCCCAGTGAAAATGTACAATAGGAATTTTTGCATGCAAGTTATAATAGGAAGGGCGTGAGTTTCGGGGTTGGGGTGCGTTTGGGGCTATCAAGTTGAGCAGAAAACTTCTTGCTATTCAGACTCGTACATGAATACACTCGTGCGAGCGAGTGAATATGAATATACAATGCAGAAAAATGCTAACAAACGGAAATGTGATATACGCGACACAACCAAAATACAAAGGCTAATGGATAGGGGAAAGGATGGAGTGGGGAGGGGGCGGTAACTAGGAATCGAACCAATTGCTTACAAGCTATTCAAAATTTTAGGTGTGTAGGTGATAATGCTACATGGCAATCGTCACCGTTGTATATTCAATTTACAAAGAATTACAAAAAAGAATATATACAAAATAAGTAGAAGTGCTCTAGTTAAAAGTGCGTGGCTAGGAAATACCCTGTACGCAGCTGTAGAAGTTGCTTTCTTTTGCCACAAAATTGTTATAAGCGTTTTACCAATTTTCAATTGGAATATCATTTAAAATGATGAATAAGAAGATAAATTTATTGAAATACCAAGATAGTTTATTGAAGTTTCTTAATTACTTAAAGAGTATAATTTTTTTAGGTTACAAAATCCTGCGAACATTACTCATCTTTTATATACCCGCTTCTCTCAAATTTCTGTCGCTGAATTCGAAATTCGGAGTTGAAGAAAACACATTCAAATCTGTGAGGCGCATTGTGAAAAGGCTTTTCTGCTATTGTAACGATAGAACCACAATCAGCCCTCGACCCGTTCCCCTTCCAACCCAACAGCTGACACGCTTTGGCGCATCAATAGATAAGAAATAAAAAAAATATAAAAAAAGAGGAACCTCTTGAGGCTTTGCTTGAAGTGGGATTAAAAGCAGCCCAGCCCACTGTGAGAAGCTGACGGGAATTACGGAAATGTGCACAGGAAGGGATGCCTGACGCAGGTAAGGCAGGTGGCGAAACTGTTGGGTGTGGAATATATATCACTAAACTAATAGTTAACAAAATATTTTCAATTACTGTTGCTGTCACAGCAAAATCAATCAATTTTGCAACCACAGACACGAAAGCCAAAGCAATTGCATTTAATTTTCCAATATGTTGTGGGAGGGAAGCTTTAGCTGATATAAATTTGTAACGCAAATTGATTTTGTGGCCACAGAGATTACAGCAAATGCATTTTGCACTTAACGAGTATTTTACTCCAATTTCATTTTGATTTTTCTCTATATATATGTATATATCATTGCACGTCAACATTTTGTCAACTAATGAGGCGGCAAATGTTTAAAATTATTTTGCTGCGCTTGCTGAATGCGTGGTAATTAGAATTAATGCGCTTTCCCCTGGACTATGGGCCGACTCGACACTCGACTACGAAAATAGAGAACCAGTCCACACAATGCCCGTTAGAACTGTGAGATCGAATCGCATTTGTCGCGGCTTATTTGCTATTCACACCACAAACAAAGTAAACAAAGCGCCCGGCTCCAGTCGCAAAAGACAACCCTCCCGGCAAGCCCTCAAGTGGCAAGTGGCAAGTGGCGAGTGCGAAAAGCAATAAAGCGTTAAGCATACACCAACACACACACACACACACACACACACCACAAGTCCACAATGCCGCAGCAAATTTGTTGCAAATCAAAATAAATTCCTGCCAAAGCGAAGAAAAAAGCCGAATCATAACAAGAAAATACTATAAATTGAAACAGGCCAAAGTGTGCATACACTTCTTCAAAAAAATCAAAATGTTAAAGTGTTATATATAATAATTATTTTAAAGAAAATTAAACCCATATTTTTATTAATACAACAACAAATTTAGATTTAGTAATATATTTAATAGAGAAAAAAGATTAAAATGAAAAAAAGAATAATAATTTAAAGAATTCAATATTTTTTTTAAATATCAAGCCTATTTTCAGGAAGTAAAACTGCTTCTAAAGTTAGCTATACCTTCTCTAAAATGTAGAGTATAACCAGGCATAAAAAAGCGAAAGCGTTTTTGTTCACTGACAACAATCCCTCAACTCGATTTAGTGTCCCCTGTCGCCCTCTTGTCCACAAATCCATGTGAATACTGCCAGAAATTGTCGTTGTCGCATTCAGAGCGTTCTCTGAGTAGTCGTCTATGGCATTCCATAACAATTTATGCAATCAGTTGGACAATGCGTACGCTAAAGGAGACTGTTGGATTTGCAGCCACCCCGAGTGCCCGAATTACCGTAGCCCATTTCCCTCCGGCTCCTGGCCGTCACTTAATCCTTTTGAATATTTTTGACACGTGCGCTGCAATTATTTTATTACCCCCGCGAGTGCAGTGCACAGAAGGAAACAAAAATACACACGCACACACACACACACACGCACACACAATAACAACAATGCAGTAGGGCAACGTGCAACCAGCCACGCCCACTCAATAAACGAATACAAGGGCGAACATTTTTTGGCAGCACAATGGGCCGGCAATTGATGCAATTCATTCAAATTGTTGGCGACTGTTTAGACTAAAATTGCATTAGTCTCTGAGGCTTTTGTTGCTGTTGTTGTTGTTGTTATTGTTATTGTTGCTGCTGTTGTTCTTGTTCTTGTTCTTGTTGTTGTTACTCTGACTGGACCAGCACAAACAATTGGCAATAATTTTCGCGGTTGCATTGAAATTCAAGCGGCGCAAATTGTGAGCACAATTTTTAAATACGAACAGCTCCCACTTTGAGTCCATTCCCGCCCCAATTATGGTCGCTTTACATTATCAGACACACACACACACATGCTCAATATAGGTACATATATTTTAATAATGATGCCATTTGTTCGGCCATAGAATTGTGTTGGCAATAAAATTTGGCTTTGCCACATAATTCAAATGGTTAATCGCGTTTAATGGCGGCATTTATCAATATTTTGAAAAAGAAAAACCGCATGCAAATGCGAGCAGGAAAATGAGAAAATGAGAGCAAGAGAACAACCCCGCAGCCACTCAAGCCCGCCTGCTCTCCCCCGCCACCGAAATCTTTCTGCTAGTTCCTTGCCATCCAATGACAATGTGTTGACAAAGCGAAAACAAAAATGGCGTCTAATATGGCGACAAAATGTGGGGCGGAAATAAAAGCGCAGCGGTCAGCGTTGCATTGGAGCCACCAACCTTATTTGCTACCCCCCCCCCTGCCCCTTTCAACCTCCATCCTTCCCAGAGAGCCATGGCACCGCCCTTAGTTATGAAGTTTGCCAGCAGTTCCCCATCACGCTTTTAATGCGCACCATTGTGTCAAGATAAAGCAACGGAAATTAGCACGATAGCAGGAAGTTGGCAGCGTCGTTGGCGTTGTTCTTGACGACAACGACGTTGGCAAAGGCGAAGGCGAAGGCGAAGGCGATAAAAAGAATGAAGCAAATGCCAACGGCATAGAGACAACAGAGCGAGTTGAGCGACAGCCGTACCAGAAGGACCAAAAGGACCATTCACAGATGGTCGAAACGGGCAGCCACAAATAATAATGAAAACGGAAATGAAATACAATACCCAGGAATGCCAGAAGAGATGCCGAATAGCAATGATGATGACGCTGTGGGGTCCAATGCCAATGGGCACTTTAGAGAGATCTCTGCTTTCCCTTATGGCCCACTTGAATGCCTGCACTATGGAACCTAGTTGTAGGCTTAATACCTCTGGACACTCCTCATAGCAAGCAAAACAATAGACTAATTAGTGTTTCTTTAATATTCAAAGTGCTTATCACATTTTTTACATATTTATAAAATAATTTATTTTATTTATAGAAAACTTAATAAAGGACTTCAAGTTCGTCCATTGTCTCTACCTAAATTTGAATACACAAGCCGAATCTAAAACTCTTTTTTTAATTTAAACTAATCTTTTTTATGTTTATTTTTAAGCTCAGCGTTTTTTTTTTTTTTTTTTGGTTACATATTTTTTGGGGCCAAGAACCCCAAGCTGCTACCTTAGTTACAATCAAAAATTAATAAGCCATAAAATTAGCAACAACTTTGCGCATTTTGATTCAGGGCGCGGCAGCAGGGGCAACATTTGTTCATTAGGTCGGCGACAACGCGAACTGGAATTGGAATTGGAATTGGAGGTGGAATGGGAGTTGGTATTCCTTTCATAAACCGCACACAAATTAGAAGCATACAAAAAAGGCAAAAAATGAAAGCTGATTGTCGTCTATTCTTGTCAAGTTTTGGGCCGGTGTCTGAGTGGGTGTCGCCGGGTTGGGGCCTGGTGGGGTGGGCGTGTGTTGGTGTGGAACTCAAACTCAATTAGGCAAAGCGACAACGGCAAACAAAACTGAAAACAATTCGCATTTAAATTTGCGCATTCTTAGAAAATGTTCGCGAAAATGCGGGCGGCAAAGAGTGAATGTGGAGAATGGACGGGGAAAAGTGCCGTAAAATACGTGCATATTATTGCGCTTATCTGGCAACAAACACGCCCAGGCCAAGTGCCCATTCCAGGCCCTCGATGAGGCCGTTCAAGTTGAACACGCTTCTTTATTTTTGCCAAGAGCTGAGCTCTCAATGTTTCAATACTGTCGTAGTTGTGGTTATTGTTGTTGTTTTTGTTGTATTGTGCATTTGTTTTTATGCGTGTGGAGCGTCCCACAACCCCCCACTTGCCGCCGCCTGGCCCCGCCGTCCGTTCTAAGCAACACATCCTTCCTTAAACGTTTCTTGTCTGCCAAATGTTTCTATGGGCCATACGATTGTGAGGCCTGTGTGTGTTTGGGTTTGTGAGTGGGTGTGTGTGTGTGTGTGTGTGTGTGCGGTTTTATGTGTGCATTGTATTGCTGGCATAATAGACACATTTAATTTTACTATTATGCCTTTTTGTTGTCATCACATTCGCATAAGCATAATAAACCGTTTCGTTTTCAAGTTTTCCTTTGGGGACCTCTCCATTTCCCCATTTGCCAGTCATTTTATTTGATTTTCACTTACAGGAGAGCAAGAGAGAAACAAGTAGCGCAATATTCTATAGAAATTAGAGGTGAACAAAATCACAGACTAAAACACTAGAAGAATAAACTAATGCAATTTATTCAGACTCATACTCCCATTAAAGTCAAAATTACTATTTTGTGCTTGATTATTGCGCGCACATCTCTAATAATATGATAATATGAGTATTTTGCATAAATTCGTTCAGAATAGAATAGTGGCTAATTCTCGATTAGCTTAAACAATTCTATTAAAAGGGAAAAGTTATTCGCATTATGTTGGCTTATGAGGATTGTAAAATCTTTACTTTATTAATAAAAAATATTTGATTAATAATGTTTATTCTTCTTTTTTTTCAAAACAAAAGTGAATAATTAAATTTTACAAATGTAAATATCTTTTGTTAAGTACAAAATTAAAGGTAATTTTTCTTTTAATAAATACACCGCTTGCATTGCTGACTAATAGCTTTTCATATCTGTTGTCTAGATACCCTCGGTAGTTTTCACTTTTTTGTTGCCGTTTCCTCAAAATGAGTGGACAGTGGGACACACTGACATTTTTTGCGATACTCTTGTTTCCAACAGGTGCAAGTTATAAATTTACAAGCAAAGTACTGCCCACTTCTAATCGAGCTTTTATAACAGATGCGATAATGAAAAGAGATAAGTAGCGAGTATATAAGCTACGGCAATATTCGATTTTCTTATAGTTGATTCAAAGAACTACAAGATGTACAAAGTTGCCTGCTTGTTGGCTGTTGGTCTTTTTGCCGTAGTTTACGGCGTTCCTTCAACATATGGTAAGCAATCAAAATTTTGACAGTAGACAACAGTAATTATCATTTATATCCTTAGACACTGAACATGTTTGGATAACTGGAAATCTGTCGTATCCGTTGCCAAGTAACGTATTGGTTGGAGGATTTGATCCCTATGGCTACTATACCTATATAGGCCGCGTTCTTTATGGCAACAACGTTCTGCCCGCCCGTGTTGTGGCTGAAACGGGCGTTGCCCACTTCAACACCGACACTGTGAGCAACAAAGTTGTCAACTATCAGCTATTGACTTCCCAGCCCGGTGTCGCATTGGATTGGGTGCGCAGCTACGATGGTAACCACGAGAAAGGCGCCGTTTCTGTGGGCACCACTCATTGGAACGAACGTGTCTTTATCTGCCGGGCCAAGGCCGAAGGCGGCTTGCTAATGGGTACTCTATTCCTATCGAAAAAGTTGTGCATCATCAAGAACGATGATTTGCCACTGCGCCAATACGATAAATACGAGATCCTTGTCGCTAAGTCAAATAACAGTACCGTTTTTTAACTTCTTTTGTAATTTGTAATTTTTGTAATTAAATAAAAATAAAAAACTTTACATCATATATCGAATTTCTATATTTTGGGGGCGGGCATAATTATAATTTTGAAATATAGAAGCAATTTTTGCATTTTGGCATGATTTTGTAATTATTTTTGATATCAAAAAATTAAAAAAAAAATTTTTTTAAATTAAAAAAAAAAACTCATGTATCTTAAATGCATATTTAATCTGGAGGACAAAACATGACGAAATTGCTATCAGAGATGAATATCGATTAAGTTTTGACAAAATTATGGTAGTTTCAAATATGGAACTATTGATCCAATAGCTTTACATGTCAAAATTGTTGAAAATTGTTTTTTGTCAGACTTAGTTTTAAAAAGAATTTTATACTATTTGTGACCACCAGATTCGATTAAAAATATAAATTCGCATTATTGAACAAAGAAATTTGTCGAAAATGAGAAAATGAGTAAAGAACATGATTTTTGTACCAGGGGCATAGCTGGCCGGGCAGGCAAATAAAATCCCCCCATAGTGTTGGTGATGTTATTATAAATGTTTATAATTCGGTTAGGCTTTTAGCATTTAATAATTATATTTACGTACATATAGCTTGTCTTTAAAAGCTGTACCATTGTTGACACTCGTTTTGTCGACTTTCTACATAATAAAAATAAAAATAATTGTTGTTTTAATAACGCATATATTTTAAATACGGAATCCGTCTAGGAGACAAATGATTAACAAAAATCTGCAAACATGGAAATCTTTTCAGTTTTATGAATTAGTGGCAAGTATATACCCGAGAACTATTTTTTCTAAGTGCCCTTTGACGAATATATATAGATTTTCGCGAATTGACATATCTGACATCAAGTACACATAGATTAAACATTTCAAGTTTCTGCTTCAATAGAAGTGAATTTTATAACAAAACCAATTATTAATAAATATAATAAACAATTGAATTACATAAAAGTCGATAAGATTTTCTTTAATCGGTACCAATTTAATGAATACTAATATAATTGACCAACTTCAAGCTAATGTGGCTAATTGCCACTTAAATTTATAGCAGTAGATACTGCGATAAGAAATTGCTTTATCGGGGGTTTTTAGTAATTTAATGAAAACTGAGCTTCCATGGACTTTTTTATTTACTGCTTTGTTCAAAGGAAAGGTCTCTTATCATCAAATGAATAATCTTTTTTATTTAAACAGCCAAATCAAATCAGCTTCTAAGTTAATCACAGTGCAGCTCAGTCATCTTTTGGCAATCTTTATCGGAAATAGTTTCCGAAATAGCTATTTTTTTGGGCCCTAAAAATACATTTCAGTTTTTAGCGTATTACAAAGTTATATGGTGTTTTTGTTTGTCAAATTTATTTATATATATATATAAGTTTATATGTGTATGTATATATAAATATTATATTTAATCATATATATGTATTTATATATATGTATTTATGCTTGATTTAACTGGAAACCTTTAGAGCAACCCGAACTTTGCTTTGTTATGTTAGTAATATATGACCAACGGTAGATGGCTCTTGACTAGTTTTCAGCAGAAGGCGTTAGATGGCGCTGTCTTAGTAATCTGCATTACCAAATACCAGCTACAGAGCTTTCTTTACATTTCTGTTTTGTTCTATTTTTTTTTTTAATATAAAATAAAGATATAGCAAATAAGGATAATATATTATTATCAAAATATATGAAAATGCTGAGAATTACGCAAATATTTTTAAATTTTTGAGATAAGGGATCCTTCACGGTTTTTTGTATAAGCTTTTATAGCGATTTGCAGTAAAGAACACGAGTGATTTCAGTCAACGGTCTTGTTTTATTATTATTTCATTATTTGAATTGAGTATACTTTTTACGAAGTTGATGTAAATTGCTAAATAAGAAATCAGTTAATCAGTAAATCAGTGTATCAATAAAGTCTTATCAAAAATATAAAATAAAATATTTTATCAGAGCTCGGTAAAAGAGATTTCAAAGAACCGGGTTCGAATCAAAGACTAGTATATGGATTTAGTTAGTCTTAGCCGAAGGCCATAAATAGCTACGTTCATAATTTGTAACTCAATCCCATACTTTAAATAATAAGATTAATATTTTTATTTTGTCATGTCTTCTTTAATTGTTAATTAGGCCTTTGGAACAACGGATGCTGGATAACCACATCTAAATGGGCGCTGGCAAGGACAGGCCCAGTTTCAGCCATCCCAACTGTGCCCGCCCATTCGCACTCTGCACCCATCTCAGAGCCATTCCATGGATGAACTTGCACGAGTAGTTGGAGTTTTAAACCCTCAGCAGTGCCGCGGGGCAGGAGCAGATGCTGCGGGAATGAACAGTGATTGCCACCAGAAAGTGGTTGCTTAGCTTCGTAAAGATCGCTGAGGGTTGGCACATTCGTGGCTGTTGGGAACTGGCGTTCCACAACATTCTCGCCCGGTACCAGGTGGCGTACAAAGCTATCGAAGAGCAGTCGCGGCTGATCGCCGCCAGGCGGCACCAGATAGGTGCGTATCAGTGCCAGCATCGTATCAGGAGCGGAGAGTTCAAAGGTGACATTGAATGGCCGATGGTTCAAGCGCAAATGACGCGCCACAAGACGTCGTCGCAGCAATTGCAAATTGTTGCGCTGCGTTTGAAGCAGCTGCTGGTCCAGGAGATTGATTAGATCGGTGTCTATCGGTTGATCGAAGGTTTCCAAGTGGGTTACTTGAATTTGCGTCACTTGCAGCCGATGCTCTTTATCCGGAGTCTTGGGTGTAGGTTCATATTGGGCAATTAGTTGGACCAGTTGAATAAGCAGCCAGCGGTAAATGGGATCTCTTAGGTTGGATGTGGTCATGCCCAGTTGATTGGGCTCCACATTGCTCCGATCCCCGTTAATGGCCAGGCTGAGTTGCCTGCAGAGCTGCCAGTACTGTTGTGCCATTACTTGACCCACTGTGCGTATTGGCTGCACTTCGTGATCTTCTTCCAGCTGCTTATCAATTCGTCTTTGCAGCTCTTCAACAGACTTTCTTATCAACTGCTGCACGTCGTTAACATTGAGCTCCGTCGCCTTGTACGGCACTCCACCCGTTGTCATCAATGTCGGCTCAATTAGCTCCATGGTTCTTCTGCCCGTCGCCAGCTCCTCCAGTCGCAATAATGCCACGAATTGCTTAATGTTGTGTATGAGTAACTGCGCCCGTTCTGGATGAAGTTCGCCCTCCCTTTGTGCTCGATATATGCTTTCATCTTGATCGTTGCGAAAAGGCATCATGCGATCGCCGTCTATTATAGCTGGCACATAATCCTCGTTGGCTTTCGTGGCGATAATCAGGCGACTGACGAATCTGCTCCAGTAGCCATTAAGTGCCACATCCACGCTGAGCTGTACTCCAAAGGACTTTACTTCGATGACAACCGGATCGGCTGGCATTGGCTCCAACTCCGGAGGCTGCCGGAATATTCTCGGATAAACAATGCTGCCTAAGGTCTCTCTCCAGTTTCGTCTTACACTTCTCGTGGGCCCTGGCGCCAACTGCTGCCAATTCACCAACTGTGCTTCTCGTATTACATCCTTGTCAAAGTACAGGTGTGGCAGGACCTCATGCATGGCCGGCAGCATCAGATCCTCCGCATCCGGACGTCCGCTAATCGCCATCTGCAAGGCGTGCACAAAGAGCACGGGATTAAAGCGGATGCGTGCGTAGCAGGCATTACGCTGAAAGGTTTTCCAGTCTTTGGCCAGCGCCAGAAACCGATAGACGCCCAGCAACTGCTGTGGCAACTCCTCCTGCAGCAGGCTGTAGATACTGTATGGATGCAATATACGACCCTGATGTACGCGCTCAAAAAAATCGCTCAGCATTGGCCAACTGTCCTGCGAACAAAAATATCTCTTTAGCTACTTCCAACTGCGTCAAGTTAGGATCTACTCACTGCTTGGTAATCATTGGGATTCTCGTTCAGCTCACGGCCCATATCGATGAGCTCCCGTTGGAGCAGCGGCTTGTGCACCTGCAACAGCAAATCCAGCAGGAAACGCTGTCGGAGCTCCCATTGCGTAGGCTTTGCCAAATCAAGACCTTGACGAGATTCGGCAAGCCACCAGCGCGGACGTTGGGTCCAACCATTGCCAGAGCCAGCAACAGAATTGGATAAGCTGAGCAGTCCACAGATCGCCCAAGTTAATGGCAACATTTTAAATAAAGCGACGCTTGCGAAAAGCAGCTTATTTATAAATAATTTTTAAAATGCCTTATCACAAATATATATTGTATATATATACTTATATTTATACGTATTTGCAATTGACTTGCATTACAATTATTTAAAGAGTCTACATTTAATAAATTCGTTTTTATTGTGTCAACAAAATAAAAATACAATCCCAAAAAAACATGCGCAAAAATAGGATCCCATTTAACCAATAATTAGTTTTACAATTGTCTCCTTAGTTCAGTTTAGTCTTTAGAGCTATGCCAAAGTGGCCCGCTTGGCCACAAATTCCCTGGAGCCCTTCTCCTTGTTTGTGAAGCGTGCATAGCTGTAAAATACCTTTTTGTTTTAAACAAATTGTATAGTTGATTTTTTAGCATAACTCACGTTTTCTTATATTTGGACACATCGGCGGCGCTTAATGATGGACGGGTCGTTTGAAAAGATTCGATGAGATGTTTTTGCTTCACTAAAATTTTCTTTGGCAGTTTCTGTCGGGAAATGGAAAAACATTGTTAAATATGCTTAAATAGGTTCGGAAGTGTTTTATTGATGAGTATTGTTTGATTGATGCTCGATGGGAGTTCTTGTTAAAGCCATGCCTAGCGCTAATTAAACTTATATGTATATTGATATCTAAGCGGTAAAGTCTCTCGGAATGTTTCAGTTTCAGAGCCATCCTCCTCATCGCCTGAGGATGGCGGCGTCTCTAGCATTGGCATCGATAGATCCAAATACGCATCGTTCGGATTACTGCTCGCCTGTTGCAGTATGCCATCGAAACTCTCCACCAGCTCCGCAAATGTGGGCCTCGCACACGACTCAAAGTGCCAGCACTGGCGCATCACCACGTAAATGTTGAGCGAACACTTTGGCGGCTTCTCCATGCGCTGGCCAGTGATCAAGTAGCTGTAAAGCTCCTCGGCAGACATGATGTTCGGATACGGCTGCTCCCCGTAAGTCATTATCTCCCACAGCAGGACGCCATAGCTCCAGACATCGCTCTGTGAATCGTAGAATTTCTCCTGCAGCGACTCTGGCGCCATCCATTTAATGGGCAATCGTCCATTGGTGTTCTTGCGATAATAGTCCGTGTCCTGTATATCCCTGGCCAAGCCAAAGTCCGCGATCTTCATCACATAGCCATCGCTGACGAGCACATTACGTGCTGCCAAATCACGATGGATGCACTGTAAAATGATTGATATTAGATGCAGTTCCGATTGTTATCCTTGTTGTCCTTACCCGTCGCGAGGCGAGATACTCCATGCCGCGTGCTATTTGGAAGGCAAACATGGTCAGCTCCTTTTCGCCCAGCTGCTGATGCGGCTGCAGTGGCTTATCATCCAGATAGCCGTCGCTGTCGCTGCGTCGCTGCAGTGCACCCGGTCGATTTTGCTTTAGAAAATCCTTGAGATTGCCATGGGGTGCATACTCGACGATGACCCACAGGGGACCGTTCTGACTGCAGCAGCCCAGCAGATTGATGATGTTGATGTGCTTGCCAATCATTTTCATCACCTCCATTTCGCGCACCAGGCTGGCCATGTCCGCGTCCGTGTGCTCCTCCTTCACCATCTTGACGGCGACAATGGTGCCCATGCCGTTGGAAGGCGGGGGACTGCGCGGCAGGCCATCCGCCTCGGCCATGACGACCCGACCGAAGGCACCCTCGCCCAAAATGGAGCCCAGCGACAGCTGTTGTCGGGGTATCTCCCAGTTGGAGTCCAACGGAAACTCGTACTCGTTGAAGGCCTGTGCGGGATCTGTGGAGCCGCCAGTTGTGGTATTGGAGAAGGTTGTGCGCTGTTTTTCGATCTTGATCACCGGTATCTGCAGATCACCCGCACAGGAGCTGCCCTCGAGGCTGGCCGGCTTGTAGATGATCACCTTCTTGGTCCACTGATGCACCGTCTCGATGCGGTGCTTGAGCAGCTTCTCCCGTCGCAGTCGGCGCAGCATGTACACAATGAAGGCACTGCCCAGCAGGAAGAGCAGCATAATCATCACAACGGTCACGGTGAAGCCGACGGGATGCGAACGGAGCAGCTCGCCCACATGCAGATAGGGCAGATGATCGACCACGTGCAGATAGACGCTGGCATTGCTGGTGCCCAGGGAGTTGGATGCCATGCACGTGTACCAGCCCTCGTACTGGTGGGTCACATTGTTCAGCAGCAGCAGATCGGGACGATCCAATGAGGTGTTCAACGGGATGCGCACCACGTCCCGCTCCACTGCGTCCACGGCGAGGGGCAATGAGTAATTGTGCTGCATCACGCGTATCCAGCTGATGGTGGGCTCGTTGTCCGACAGGACATCGCACTTGAACTCCACGCGCGTATTGATCAGCGCCGTTTTGTTGACCATTTTCGTGATGATCGGCGGTGCGCGGATGCGATCGTTGACCACAACGCTGAACTCGAACTGGATGCAGCCGAGGATGTTGCACACCTGGCACAAGTACAGAGCCGAATCCTTCGAAATGGCATCCTCCATGATGAGGGACCAGCGCCGATACTTGTAGTCGCCAATATCGCGATCCAGTGGCCCATAGCCGTTGCCCTTATTGAATGTCCACGTGATGTTCGCCGGCGGGTGAGCTATGCTGGGGCAGGAGAGGGTCAAGGTTTTGCCAGACACGAAATGTTGCAGGCGCTGCATGTCCTTCTTAAATCTGGGCAAATGCTCCTCGATGCCATCATCCGCCGCCTCGTCGGTGGCATCGTCATCCGCATCGCTGCCAATCGCTGGCGGAGCAGTAGAAGTTGTTGTTGTTGTTGCTGTTGTTGTAGCTGTTGTTGTTGCCGCATGAACGGTGCTAACGGTAATGGGCTGGGCAACCACGTCCAAGTATGCAGCAGCCACAGTGCGTCCCAATTGATTCTCCGCCACACAAATGTACCAGCCAGCATCTATGGGCTCCACACTGCCCAGACGGAGCACCTGCGGCTCATCCTTGCTGGCCAGCAGCGTGAGCACCTCATCGTCATCCTCCAGCGTCGGCCGCTGGCGCAGCCGCTGCAGCAGTGCATCAATGTCGCCCGGGCGACGCGGTTGCAGCCAAACGATTTGCGGCTCCAGCTGGGCATCCTCCAGCTTGCACTCGATGCTGGTGTGCTCGGCGAGCACAGCGGTCACATTGTGCGGATAGCCAGGCTGCAGCACCGGCGCCGTGTGCCGGCGCGTGATGACCTCCAAGCGGTTGTTGTTGCTGCCGACGCAGCCGAAGGCGTTGCACAGCCTGCACCGATAGTCGCCGGCATCCTGCGGCTGCAGCTGCCACACGCTCAGCGTCCACTTCTTGAGCCGGATGCGACCGCCGCCCACCAGCTGTGTGTTGTTGTGATACCAGCTGATGTTGCTCCACGTGACACCCGCCGCCGGACTGCAGTTCAGCTGAAACATGCCGCCGGCCGTGCGCTGCACAAACGCCTCCAATTGCTGGCCCAGACGCGGCAACTGGCTGTCATTCAAGGTCTGCACGTAGAGCTCCAGCCTCTCGTCGTGCATCTTACTGAAGCTGGCCAGGTCACTGCTGGGCCTCTGGTAGCCAATCTGCAGCGTCAGATTGGCCCACCTGTTGCGCTGATAGTGGCAGGCATAGTTGCCCGATTGCTGTGCCTGGGCGCGCTCCAGCAACCAGCTGCTGTTCCGCTGCATGAGCTGATCCTGGTAGTACCATTGGGCCTGGGGCTGCTCGCATATTAACGTGATATCCACATCGGAGGGCACATGACGATAGCCAGGCTGGGGCTCTTGAATCACATCGATTTGGCAACGATGTGCCTCAAAATGGCAGCTCGAAGCGTTGTTGTTGTTGTTGTTGTTGTCGTTGTTGTTGTTGTTGTTGCCACTGAGGCTGTAGCTGTTGCTGCTGCTGTGGCTGATGATGATGATCGAAATGATGATCAGCAGATTTTGCATTGTCAAGTGGAGCATTTGTGGAGTTTTTGTTGTTGTTGTTGTTGTCGTTAATGTGATTGTTGTTTACTTAGCTGTTGCTGTTGCCAAATTGCTGCTTCTTTCTGCTAAGACACTTGTGTTTTGCTCAGCTTCATTTCTTACATTTTCTTTTGTTTTTTTCTTTCTAATATTATTATTATTATTATTATTATAATTTATGGCTATCAGTTAAGCAAAAATGCTTGCGTCTTTTTTTTTCAATATTCGAAGCAAAAATAAATCTAAAGAAAAAGGCAACGCGTATAATACAAAAAGGTAACCATTATGTGCACTGCCTCTGTAATGAGCAACACCTTGTTGTTGTTGTTGTTGTTTTAGTTGTCAACGTACAAACGGACACACGCACATATAGCCAAGTCAAGTGTGTCTATAAGATTGTCTATATATACATATACATATATACATATATATACAAACATCGACCACATGCCAAATACGTTAAGTGTCGTCATTTTCATTGATACTACGAATCGTCGTACAGTTAGAAATTTTTGATGCAATGACAATATTCATTACCGAATTGGTAGTGGCAACAACGAATCCATGCCGCACAGTGGTCCAAAACGTGCAACTCGATTTGCCGCCTAATATCTAAATATTGTATAAAAATTCTAAGGCTTCTATTTGTACAGTCCCTGACTATCTATATAATTATTTAAGCATCTTACACAGTAAAAACCCCCAACGCTATTCAATTTATTTGACTTCAAACAATCAAAATAGATATTTAATCTGAGTAGGTGCTAAGTTTTGTTTTTACAAATTGAGATGTGCATTAATAATAAAATAAACGCATCCAAATTCAGAAGTGAATGACTGCAATATACCACTTGACAGAAATGTTATCAACAATTTAACGATAAAAAATATTGCAGTCCCCTTAGCGGATATATGTATATAGTACAATTTCTTATCGATTTGCAAACTTAAAGCGGATATCATAAGCGGAATTTTGTATTGATTTAATCACCAGATACGAATATAAATAGCTTTTAATCACTTTTAGCTCAGTAAAGTTTTTATTCCGCACTTCAACAAAAACAGCTGATATCTATTATAAATATTTATAATTGAACATTTTGCCGGAGAGCCGGAAAAAATAAAAATGTATTGATTTTTTAAATAGCCCGATTGCAGAATAAAATAATATTTTAAGTTATTTCGTTTAGTAATAATCATTTTTAATTAGAACATGATTGAAACCCAACCTTTCACAAGCAATTGTTATCTATAGCTTACGGCCTGGGGATGCACTCCCGGATCGTAGCTGCATATTCTACTTAATTTCCACCATGCAAACCGTTAGTTTTTAACTGCCATCTTGGACCACTGTGCAATAATGAAACTTATATTTTATATTTTTTTAAAGGCAAGCCGACAACTGTTGTTATTGTTGTTATTGTAAATGTTGTTGCGCTTGTTGTTTTTGTAGTGTAGTTTGTCAGTTGTTGTTGTTATTTTGTTGTTGTTGCTTTTGCCGGTGCTGATTTTGTCTGATATATGCACACACGTCACGATTCTTAATTTATTCAATTCCTTCTTTTTTCATTTATTGCCAGCAGACAAAAAGCGTATGTTTGAAATATGTATTAATATTGTTTTATTCCGTTGTTGTTGTTGTTTTTGTTGTCTTCTTGTATTGTCAGCTTAAAACATTTAAAACACGCTTCAAAATTAATAATTATGAAGACCAAATAAACTTTTTACTTTTGGACTGGCCATTTGAATAATTTTGCAAATTTATCACCTGCTTGCGAATATTTATATTTATGTTAAATTGTTCTTACACATTTGGTTATATGATAACTCTATTAGGAATTATTTTCAAGCACAAAAATATTTATGTATTTCAATTTGTCACTATTTTATAGATTTGTATGCAGAATAAAGCATTTTGATTTATTGAACATTAGTTTTTATCATTCACATCACGCTTTTCTACGAGATACATGCACAATTTAGTATTTGTAAATGATTTCTATAGTGTTTTTGCACTGTAATCCAATTGGTTTTGATACGATTTTTTTTTTTTTTTTGTAATTTTAAATCATTATTAGCATATTTTTATAGCAATTTTTCGGACATTTTGATGAACTTTTTATTTGAATTTTAAGTACTTTGCATTTCACTTGACTGGATTTTATATATGTTCTCTTGAGCGATCGCAATCCCTGTCTGGCCAAATGTGTACATAATTCTTTCTTTCCACGCAAATTCTTTGCCCAAAAAAAGCACGTCTTTGTCTTTAGCTCCGAAAAATAACAAAAAAAAAAAACACACACACACACACACAAAATATACTATAAGCAACAACAAAAAATGTCACAGTGCTTTTATTTGGCTGTCAATCTGGCAGGCAACCGAAATCCCTGTCCAGGCGCCCTTTGTGGACTCGTGCGCATTTCCGCTTGGTTGCCAATACTTAGTAAAGCCCCCTCCTGAATGGGGGAGGCTAAGTTTTACTGGGCGCAGCAAGGGAGAGGAGGTTTTGAAGCTATTGACAACTTCCGCTGCACTAACCGAAACAGATCCCACACTGTGGTGAACCAACCGATTTGCTTGAATGTGCGCACACAACTGAAAGTAACGATCGATTGAATGCGCCAACAACAAACTGAAAATAAAAACTTTTGGATATGGTGACGACGATCATCGGCTACCACCACGAGGCGGACGACGTTACCGACGACATCGTGAAAACGTAGCTACGTACACATAAATATAAAAGTATGTAAGTGTCTGTGTGTGTGTGTGTGTTTAATAATATTTATACAAGTAGCGAAACCTTCACGATCCTGTCGAGCACACTGAGTGTGGCAACAATTCCTTGGATTCTACCTGTCCGTCCGGTGCTTGCCGCATGTTGCAATTGTGCGCTGTTGTTGTGGTTGTTCTTCATGTAGTTTTCTTTTCTTTTCTCTATTTTTTTTTTACTTTTATTCTAAGCATGTTTTGAGACGGAGGATTTCGCCGCAGTTCGTCTACTTGTGCAGGTTCGGCTAGCATTCTTTATTATCGCGGCCCTTGGGCTATGTTTAATTTATGCACAAGAAAATGTGTCCATTGTCTTTTGAGTTGTTGCTAGTGGTGTTGTTGCTTTTGTTGTTGTTGTTGCAGTACGTGCGCATGCGCGATAATCGCATATCAATAAGGAAATATCCGTTACGTGACTTATATATCTAAAAACCCCTTGTCTGCAGTTTTTTATTAATATTTTGTTATTTTTTATTTTGGCCTAGCACCCGCATAAGACTGCCTAATCCTGATCCAGATGCTAGGCACGTAATCATAGACTGAAGAAAAACCCCAAAAATAGTACATTTTCATTGCACTTGTGCGCGCCTCCCGCTGCCGCTTTGGACGCTGGGCTTTTTGGGCAATGGCTTTACCAAGAAGAACTTGGTCGTTGCATTTCCGGCTAATTGCATTTTGCCACTCACCTCATGTCCGAATTGTGCCAGGGCCTCCTTAACCGCAGCCATGTTCGCCGAGGTCAGAATGCTTTGTATGTCGGCGCCAGTGTAATTTTGGGTTCTGCCCGCAAACCAATCAAAGTCCACGCACTCATCCAGATTCAGCGTTGCGCTCAGCGCCTCAAAGATGCTCACGCGCGCCACTGCATCCGGCAGCGGGCATTCGACCAAGCGATCAATGCGTCCGGAGCGCAGCAGCGCTGGATCGAGCAGTTCAGGTCGCGATGTAGCGGCTATAACGGTGACGCCCTGCAGCCCCTCGACGCCATCCAATTCGGTGAGCAGCTGGTTGACCACACGATCTGTGACGCCCGTGGAGTCGTGGCCACGCTTTGGCGCCAGGCTGTCAAACTCATCGAAGAAGAGGACGCAGGGCTTCGCGCTGCGTGCCCGATTGAACAGGTTGCGCACATTCTCCTCGCTCTGGCCAATGTATTTGGCCAGCAGCTCGGGCCCCTTCACCGAAATAATGCGCAGACTCCAGCAGCTGGCCAACTGTGATACCAAAAATGTTTTGCCCGTTCCCGGTGGTCCATAGAGGAGCACGCCAGCCTGATTGCGCAGAGGCGAGGAGTTGAATATCGTGGGATACTGTTTAGGTGAATTGAATATATAGTTATATGTGTTAAATAATAATATTTATTTTAAAAGACCGCACCGTTGATGGCCACATGAGCACCTCCTCCAACACACTGACCACTGGTTCCAGTCCGGGCAGCTCCTCCACGCTCATCTCATTCGCGTTCGGTTCGGCGCCAGTCTTTTGGTTGCTTTGAATGCCCTGCAGGCAATAGGAGTTCGTGTGCTCCAGTGACTCGATGAGCTGCTCATTCGTCAGCAGCGGTTGTTCCTTGCCTAACAGCAGATTAAACAGATTAAAGCGATTAAAGGGAAAGAGGGTTTTTGAGAGACTTACTGATGCGATAAGCATAGAAAATGGCACGCTCCACAAACTGCACGAGATCGCACTTCCGATAGCCTTCCGTTAGATTAGAGAACTTGACCACATCCAAATCCCGGGACGCAATGTGACTGCATAGCTCGCGCAGAATGATCTCACGATCGGCGCGCTCTAAGCTAGGCAGCCGGGCAATGGTTTGGAACAGATGTCGACCACGTGGCGCGCTGAGGCGTTTATTTAGCGTCTGCAGCTCACCGACCGTGGCAATGACAGCGATGGCATTGCTGCTGGTATACTGCATGATTAGCTGATGCACGGTGTCCGCCATGCGGTTGAAGTACTCGCCATCCTGGCTGGACTGCTCCCCGGCGGCATGTGCCAGCACATCTAGATTCTCCAGCACGACAATTGCGGGTGCATGCAGCAGGCAGGTGGTGAATATGTTACGCAAATCCTTCTGTATCGACTCCGTTTTGCGTCCCTTACTGCGCGAACAGTAGAATATATCAAAGTAGCAGTAATCCGGCTGGCGTGACAACTGCTCCAGTATGCGCTCCACCAGAACCGTTTTTCCGGTGCCAGCGGCGCCAGTGAGCAGCACATTGCCCTGGCGCAGCACAGAGTTCTGTGAGTTGAGGCACAGATTCATGCGCAGCTCGCCGACCACTTGATCCACAATCTTATCGTACTCTGGCAGTCGTATTAGATCCTTGACACTCAGTGGCGATGTCGCAGTCGGTTGCTCCTTGATGATTTCGTTAACAGGACGCACTAAATCGGCCGCATAAATTTTCGATTCCTTTAGAAACTGTGCATCCACAACGCAATAGCGAAAGTGTTCTGGTAATATGCCCACTGTGACCAGCAGATCATCCTCGAGGCGTACAACCTCCTCCTGATTGAACAGCATGGGCGTCCTTTGTGTTCGCTCAATCACAAATCGTTTAAATGCATTCTCGATGATCTTGTAATGCGTTTTCTTGTGCGCAAACAGCTCAATCTTCTCCACAAAATTCACAACTGTTGTCTTGGGCCGCAACACAACACGCTCCAGTTCCTTGATGTTCAGCAGCTTCATCAGATTCGCATTTAGTTCGATGGAGGGATGAATGGTGGCCGGCAAATCGCCATCATCATCGTCGCTAACCAGACGCACGCGCACATAGTACTCCTTATCGCCAGCGGTGCGCAGGCTGTAGAACTGCTCCAGATCCATGAATTCGGGCAAATGCGATTGCGTTATGTACACATCCGATTCCTGTGCCTGCTCGTGCCACAGTCCCCGAATGACACGAAACTCGAACACCCGCGAACTCTCACGCCTCAGATCCTTCTTCAAACGCTCCATGTGGTCCTGTCGCTTGTTGCGTTGCAAATTGTTCTTCACATTGCTCATCGTTGCCGAGTGCGTAAGAGCTGTTGGCGATGTAACCACTTCATCCCGCACTTGGGCGCTGGTTTTGCTGCGCGACAGTTTGCTGCTCTCCTCGTTGTTGTCGTTGGTGTTGCCATTCGTCAGACCCTGATACAGATTTGGTGCCACAATCAGTTCCGTGTTGTGATCAAGACGACCATAACTAATGTGAGGTTTCAGGCGGTCTACGAAAGAGTGGGTTAGCTGTGGTGCGCCAAGCATATCGCAAAATATTTACCCACTGTCAGCGCCACTTGCATGGATTTGTTAATCCAGACTAGCAATATTTGCGATGAGTTAACAATGCGCGTTTGTTCCAATACGCTGCCAGAGATTTTCTCTGTGCTCAGTTCCTGCAAGAAAATTTGATATAAATTAGTTTCGTTTAAATTAATTAAGAACAATATAAAAAGGTGCAAACTCTAATTAATTGATTGACAGCGGATGCTCAAGAAAGGATGCGCACGTAAAACGCACCTTCCTATGCGATTTTCATAAATTTTCTATAAAGTTTTGTCCTCTTGTAATATACTCTAAATTATCACTCAACCTTACTTAAGAAAATCGCATAGAAAGGCGCACACCAGTTTCTTAAATTTATAAAAAAAAAATTAAAATTATTATTAATTAAATTGTTAAAATTATAAGAATCGGATACAATTTGGAGAGAAGGCAAATAAAATAAGAACGAAAAACTAAAATTATATTATATTGATCAAAGCCGTCATCTATATTAAAAATAAATATTTATATAAATACATGTTTGTATTACTTGAGTTCATGAGAATCGCATAGAAGAGTAATACGCAAGTTAGAGAACAGGGCCAAGTTGTTTTATGAATTGTAGATTCTATTTTGAAATAGCTGTAACTGATTGATTTGAAATTCATCCATCCCTGATAGAAAAACCCCCCGTTGGGGTCAATGGCAATGCCGGCGAATACCAGCGGCTGCACATAAATAAACACTGCAAGCACGCCCGCGCCAAAAGCTAATCCGATATAAAATTATTTTTATCTGGTCGCAGCCGCACACGCACGCACACACACACACATATCCACATGTATTTATATAGTTAAGCACTCACAATGATCTCCCAATCTTTGGCCGAAACGGGCGTGACGTGAACGCTGCGCAGATTTAGGACGTCAGCGATGAGGGCGCACTTGACCAAATCATTTTCATGCAGACCTGTCAAAGCGGGGTAGAGAGTGAGATGTGCATTGAAATATTTAGAAACGATAATTTGGCATTTGGCAGCACATTGGCACATCCGCTTATTAAGTAACTCACCGAGCTCCTTGGCCGCCCTGGCATTGATCCCAATTTCGGTGTCTTTGATGCCGCCGCCGCCGGACTGTGGCGCCCAAGAGGCATAGTGCACACGTCCATTGTACTGAAGGCTAAGGCAGCCAGTGTCCTAAGCAACAGACAATCATCATATTATAAGCTTATCTAATCTGCGGGTCTTTAGGCATACAAAGTTGACTTTTGGACACTCACATAGGTTGAAACAACGCCATAGTACTGATCGGGGAGCAGCAGAAAGTTGTTTTTAATCGGCCGATAAACCACTTTGAATGTACGTTTAAACATTTTCCCAGCTGGGGACAAAACGAAATGATTAAACGCAATATTCTAGTAGGCGAGTGTTTAAAACATTTTTAAACTAATATGCCAATAGGAGCCAATTCCTTCCAACCAGCTGTTCGACTCTCGCGGCTGGACTGCCGTATACTAAAGATGAGACAATATGAATCGATACATACTCAAATAAACAGTGCGATAGTAAGATGTTAACAGGTTGATTGTTTTTAACAAGTTGGCAGCACCACATGACCAACTGTTGCTTCGAATGTTACCCGGTGCCGCTCACAAGCTATTGGTTAACAGTTGGTTGTTGCTGTTAGCTTAGCAGCTCATCTGTTCCATTTAAATTGGAATAATTTTGCGCCCTTTAAAGAAACAAAGTGTTATTTCTTTTGGCTAGTTTATTTGGTTAATAATTTATTTAAAATAGTTAGTGTTCATAGACTTTTATGTATGTGTGTATATATATATAAAATGCGGCATCTATTTATCTATTCGTATTTATCTTTTTTCGTATACCATACTGGTTTCTTATCAAATTAAATAACACAATATTAAAAACTAACAATGCAGCGTGCCAGTTTATTAAACCATTTGCCCTTAGAATCGCTTTATTTCCACTTTTGGCAAATTAAAAAACATGTTACGAAAAGATATGCATAAGGACCATGTCATTGATGCCAATGGCACTACATATATATTTATGTATTACTCGTAGTACAAATGTGCTTATAGTTCAACTAAATTCGATAAGTTTAGAGTTTTAATAAAAAGGGAAAGACACTAGACGTCTGTTCAAAAAGATCGTTACAAAGCTTTGTTTTTTAATAATTACGTTTATGTATGTATATGTATATGCGTGTATTTGTTGTATAATATAAACTGCTCCATATCAGTCTTCGTCAAAATTTCGTGGCTAGTGAGAATAAATTGGCTCAATAATTGCATATATGTAGTATATACATACAAATGTGTATATATTTTACATTTTTGTATAAAAATCTACATAAAATGGTATAAAATGCTTCTTTTCTTGTCATAGTTATTTTTTGTGTATATTTTTAAAAAACGTTCTAAAAAATGTAATTCGTGTACAAAAATTGTTATTGCTGCTTGCAATATTTGGCGCTTTTATTTGTGTTTATTGCAGTTAAATTTGTTTGTCTAAGCAGTGTGTGCGATCTGTAGTTTATAATACAACAAAGTAAAAAAATACATAATACAATAATAATAATAGGAAATGTACAATTTTATGTATTATACTCATCATACAATTCATTACTTAAACAAAATTGGTAAAAATGTATAAAAATATAACTAAATATAAAATAGTGCAGATTTAAAAAACTTCTTTGCCATCTCGGATGCAAATAATAATTCCAATTTGGTTTACAACTTATTTAGAAATAATTATAAAGTATGTATATGCATACATATATTTACACACAATAAATGTAACAACTAAAATTTGATAAATACACTGTAAAAATTGTAACTTATGCGCTATGCAACCAAATAATTAAGCGCAATTTTACATATTTTGGCGATCCCAGAAATATGAGATTCACAGAGAAAGGTACTGCATAAATAGTACTGGAAATTTTGAGATAGTATTTTGGTATTATGCAAAATAAAAACAAAAAATATATTCGAATGATACCATAAGGATTATAAGGGAGTTGGGAATGTGTGCATGTGTATGTGTGTGTGTGTGTGTGTGAGGGTATTTGTTCAAACAATTTATTCGACCAATCACATATTGCAGTTTCTTTATCTAACTTTCGTTTTTTTCGCTTCGCTTTTAAATTTTGATTTTTGCCTTTGCCCTCGCCATCGCCTACTTCAACAGCCAGCCAGCTAGCCTAACAGTCCATCTCTTCCAGCGTGCGTGACAAGCGATTATTGTCAATGCGTCGGCGTTGGGAGCGCCTGACAGCGTCCGCCCTTCGATACGGCTCGCTCTTGAGCCCCAACAGTATATCCTCTAGGGCTCCATTGTAGACCTCGTCCTGCTGCAGCAGCTTCTTTTCCCGCACCGAATGCGTTTTGCTCTTCAGCTCATTGATTACGGCATCCTGCAAGGAGAGTGCGCAAGTTGTAGGCAACTGTTCGACAACGTGCAGTGAAAACAAAAGAGAAAGGTTTTCGCATTAGATATTAACCAGCACCGGAAGTGACCAAAAGGCTTAGCACGGATTAGTTCCCGATTTTTTTTTACAAAAGCAGGTGGATTAGTAAGTTTTAATATAATTAATATTTTAATGTAGGTGGTGCAAAAACCATTTTCCCATAGCTTTTTTTATATTTTATATGTACATATATTTATTGTATACAGTTTTTCGAATAGTGAGATCATTGGGAAATTGGATTAACAGAAAGCAAGATAACAAGTATGGGGCTTGTGGGATTAGCATGTTAAGGACAATTTACATACAAGGCCAAGAGACTTACACTAGGATAAAAACACAAACAACTTCCGTCACATGCTGCCCCAAGGTACTCGACTAGATGGTAGTGGATGGTGTTGGTTGTATTGGTGGTGGTGGTGGTGTTTGTGGTGATGATATTGGTGGTAGGTTGCTCGGGGTTAGGTTTAGGTAGCTGGCCTAAATTCGCCCCGCGCCCCCAACCGCCCCGCCCCAATTGAGTATTACTATAGATTGTTAGCCAAATAACCAATACGTGCTAAGTGTCAGGTTGAGAAGTTGCCTTGAGGGAGTTGTTATACATAGTATTGTATGCAGTTAGGGAGACATTTCCACAGTGCTATGCTGCTTGGCAAAGTCAAGCAGGCAATGTATTTGCTGCATAAATCAAAAGCATAACAGGTTACATTTCCAGAACAGAACAGAATCAATCAAATGAATGACACAAACTTGAAGGTGTTGGCCGTCTTGTTGGCTGCTAAGCTTCCAGTCAGCCGTCCACTCACCTGTTGCTTCTTCTGATTGAACTTGTTGCGAAGCATGACCTGGTCATTTTCTTTTTTCGATGCTGCCAAAGCAGCTGCCTGCTCCAGTCGACGACGCTGCTCGTTCTCCTGATCCAGTTGCTAAACATAAATAAATTTAAATTAAATTCCCCATCCATTCAAATAATTTAAGGTGTGCTCACTTTAAAGGCACGCGTAAAGCGCACAATTAACGCAAAGAAGGCAGCCGCATCCGCGTTGCGCGACGAGTCGCCAAAATATTCGACGCACTCCTTGAACGCATCCTGCGCCATTCGCAGATCGCTCTTAATCTTCTTGAGCTTGTCCTCGCTGTTGTTCAGAAAATCTCGCAATATGTGCGTCTGTGTACCCTTAACACGCAGCTCGGCCTCCTTGCGCACCAGCTCCATGCCCTTATCCAGCTCCTGAACATCAGCTACAACGTTCTCCAGAGCCACAGAAGACGCCTTGTCCGTACCATAAAGTTCGCACTCGAAGTTCAACAGCTCGGGAAATTTGGCTCGAATTGTGGCCACAATATAGTGTAGCAACGAGGAGCGCTTGTCGGTTGACTTTGTGTCAATCAGTGTGTCCAGCGATTGCAGCTTAAAGCCATAAGCCGGACCACGCTTGTTGCTGTTGAGATAGTTGCCAAAGGCCAACACAATTTCCAGCACAGCTTTAAACTTGCGCGACTGTTTCAGTGAGTTGGAGGCGCTGGCTATCGATAAAACTTGCTGTAAGAGAGAAGGAAAAGAGGGGGTTTTATTGATGAAACTATTTTCTAGTTAACCCTGAAACTCACCGGACTAATGAGATGCACACTATCGACAAAGTTGCCCATGTAGTTCATAATGGCCAGCTTGGAGGAGATGCGTTCTACGCGTGACAATTGCAGCATAAACTTGTCCTCCTCGGTGAGCAGCTGCTGATCCTTTCGCTCAATGATGTACTCCTTGTACGCCTTGACCTCCGCATCGGTGGGCACCATCTTTTGCAGCAGCTCAACATTCTCCAGCGATAGCTTCTTCAAATCCAAGCTATGTATGGCGGCAACGACATCGTCAATGGGCATACCCAATTTACGACGAGAGATTGCTAAAAGTAAAACCAAGAGTTATAAATAGAGAGTACCTTTGTTTTTGGATCTTTTGCATTACCTATATTTCTTAATCTCGTGTGCTCCAGGAGGGAGATATTATCGGGCTTCTTGAAACGTTTACTGGGATATGAGGACAGTGAGCCATCCACCTCGCTGCCATTGCTGCCATTGTGCAGAGCACCACCGATGCCGATTTTGAAGCGCTCTTCGAATTCGTTAAAGTCAATTTGTTTGAAGATCTTCTCGTCATCGAGTTCATTGAAAATGGTGCCGCGTACCTGTTATAGAAATTTAAATAGAAATTAAAATCAATCAATTACAATGAACGATCAGGATATAAAGAGATATCATGTATCGATTTCAAACTCTCTTGGTATTTATGAGACGTGATCCTTACCTGATTCGGCTTGAGCGCTATCCAGTTGAGGGTGGGCAGCTTGTACTTGGTGGGCACCTTGCGCTTGATGGTCATAGCACCATCTGGGGCTGGCATGAAGCCTGCAACTGGTGGAGGCGGTGGTTGGAAGGAGCTCAGCATGGGCGGCGCATGTGGCGGCGAAGGAGCTGTGGAGATGACGCTACCATTCGGACTGCCAAGAGGACTCAGGCCCGGCATCATGGGCGGCGGCGGCGGTGCAGGTGGGGCTGGTGGTGGCGGTGGCGCCGGTGCCGCTGTTGTTGGCATCGGCGGCGGTGGTGGGGGCGGTGGCGATACTGTGCCCGCAGCTGAGCAGGTCAGCAGGCTGCCATTCACCAGGGAGCCATCGCCGCTGGAAGCGGAACGCGGCAGTGAACGCGAAAGGGTTTGCAGCTCCAGATTCTTATTGTGGAGCAGCGTGTCTCGTTTCTTGAGCTCTTGTTCGTTCTGCTGCAGCATGCGCTGTAGCGCGTTCAGCTGCTCCTCCAGCTGCTGTCGCATCACGGCCAGCTGTTCGCGTTCCGTTTTAAGGGTCAGGTTTTCCGTCTCCAGCTCAGCGTATTTGTACAAGAACTCCGAGTTTCGATCGATTTCCCGCTCCAGCTGATCCTCCAGCTCCTGCACGCGCTCCAACGCCGATGTTTTCGTTTCCGAATCCTCCATTAATGCGGCCACATCAAAAACGTTATCCAAATACGCTGAAATTTGCACCTTAAGCTCCTCGGATTCGGTGAGTTTAATGCGCTCCAGATACTTGTCCAAGCCCAGAGCCGTAAACTCGTATTGCAAGTGGACGCGGTAGTTCATGTCCTCGACGGAGTGCACCACAATGTTCATGAACTGCATGCAGGCGACCATAAAATCAATGTTAAAGGCCTCAAAGTTCATGAAGTACTCCATGAGCGTCTGGAAGCGTCGCTGCTCCTGGCACACATCCTTGAAGTTATCAAACGAGCCCAGTATGATCTCGTGCCCACCCTTGACCAGACAAATGGCCGCCAGCAGCTCCAGCACCAGCGCCTTTGTTCGCAGCGACTTGTGTATCAGACTCAAAGCGATGCAATTGATGGCCTCCCGATGCTGGATGACCATATTGAAGCCATACTTGTTGTTCATGATCGCACGCAGGCACATAATGGACACGTGTATATCATCGGTGGCAGCGCCCATATTCAGTTTGGCGATGTGACGGGAGCGACGCTTCAGGCTGGGACTGTCGAGGACCTCCGCAATGGTGGGTCGCACAAAGCTATAGGAATGCGAGTGATTGCTATGGGATCCCGCCTGCTGGCGGGAGCTGTCTAGCAATAGAGAGCCGTTCGTCAGATTGGCATTGCCGCCAACGCCGCCGGGACTCATCGAGCTGCTGTTCAACACCACCTCGCTGGCATCTAGGCCGTTCATCAGATTCAAACGCTCCTCGGAGGCGCACAGGGCGCCCTGCAGACGCTGCTCGTGTCGCATCATCTGCAGCCGAAAGCTGAGATAATCAACGAGTGCATCCAAGCCCTGATTGGTATCGTCGAGAAACTCTTTCACCCACTCAATGTGATTGGTGCGCAGCGAGATCTCTAGATCCCGCAGCACCTGTGTGGACGTCGACTCGCCGACCATTTTACGTTTCTGACAAAGAAAGTAGAATATGTAAAGCTGTAAGTGTACAAAAGAGAGAGAGAAAGAGAGAAAGGGAGAGGAATTTGTGTTGGAATGGAAAACAGGACAATGAGCGCAGGACAAAACAATTAATTATTGGTTTGTGGTGTTGTTTTTTTTTTTTAATGGTTAAGTGCATGGGAGGAAGGAAAGAGCGTGAACAGAGATTGGTGTGTTTGGTGTTTGTGTGTGTTTGTCAGTGTTGTGAGTAGAGAAATTGAAATTTACACATTAATATTGGAACAAACAATAGAGTTGTTTTTTTTTAAATTTTAATTAAGATTTTCGTTTTTTGTTTTTAGCTATTATCGAATAGTTGGTTAATGAGTCGCTTGCTCTGCAACAACAAAAGTCAGACAAACGCACCATACAGTTAACTACAAAAGTACAACTACAACTACACAGGAAGAGTTGGAGCTCTTGAAGACAAGTTAGAGACACGGTCATTACGAAAGCCATACGCACCACCAACTTTCAACAATTAAGGCAGCCAGCCAACTGGCTCCAATTGCCAACTTACCCGATGACTACGCGATGCCTTTGGGTCCAGATAGGTGCGCAATTTGCTTAAATAATGGGAGGGTGGATCCTTCGCCTGCACCATTTCCTGCAAAATGGATGAGAACAATTTTGTAAGTTAATCGGGAAAATAACCAATTAAAGTTTTTGGTAAGAAAATGTTTTAAAAGCAATTATCTATTTTTATTATTATATTAGTTATTAGTTATTATTATTATTATTATTATTATTATTATTATTATTATTATTATTATTATTATTATTATTATAATTATTATTATGATTATATAAGCATTTTTATTATTATTATAATAGCTATATATTTCTAAAATATGTTTATTGAAAACTTAATTGTTTTTTAACAATTGTTTCTTTGGAACTAAGCATCTCCGACCCCATAAAGTATATGTATTCTTGATCAGGACGACGAGCTGAGTTGATTGATTTAGCCATGTCCGTCTGTCTGTCCGTCTGTATGAACGCAGCAATCTCGGAAACTACAAAAGCTAGAAGGCTGATCTTGGTCTCATTCAGTTCTTTGATAACTTGCTCCGTTTCATTAATATCGATACAAATCGATAACAACCTTTGGTTATCTTAAAATATTTCGGAGACTTTAAGAGATAGAGGCAACAAATTTAGTGCGTTATGTTTGTGTAAACAATACGCAGATTTTGAAACCTTCGGACTTTGGAAACCTCCCACAATCGCCCCCAATATCTACAAAAGCATAAAAACCGCAAATCAAATACTACAGAAAAAAAATTTTTTTAAAGTCATGACCAAAAAGCCATCAAACATGAAAATCGGTTCAGTTTTGACAAATTTATGGGTGTTTGAAATATGACCCCTATGGGCCCGAGAGCTTTACATTTCAAAATTTTTCTCAAATTTGGCATGATTTTTGACAAAAAATTAGACTCCTTCAAAATCATCTTAAATGTTGTTTTTTATCCTTTTTATGGCCAGAAAAATTGATAAAACGTGTAAACGCGCAATTTTAAATTTTGAAAAAATTTTTTTTCGAAAATTCATAAGGGGGGAGTACATGCTTTTTTCAAAAATAGTAAAAAAATTTTTGTTCAAAAATGAATAGAGTTTTAATGTAGAATCGATTTAAATGAAAAATCATGATCAGTTTTTACAAATTTATGGGTGTTTGAAATATGACCTCTATGGGGCCGAGAGCTTTACATGTCAAACTTTTTCTCAAATTTGGCATGATTTTTGACAAAAAATTAGACTTCTTCAGAATCATCTTAAATGTTATTTTTTATCCTTTTTATGGCCAGCAAAATCGATTAAACGTACAAACTCGCAATTTTAAATTTTGAAAAATTTTTTTTCGAAAATTCATAAGGGGGAAGTACATGCTTTTTTCAAAAAAAGTAAAAAATTTTTTTTTTTAAATGTAGAATCGATTCAAATGAGAGCTTTGCATGTCAAAATTTTTCTAAAATTTAGCATGATTTTTGACAAAAAATTAGACTCCTTCAGAATCATCTTAAATGTTGTTTTTTTTTTTATCTTTTATATGGCCAGCAAAATCGATAAAAAAAATAAAAACTCGCAATTTTAAATTTTGAAAAAATTTTTTTTTTAAATCGTATAAGGGGTACTGTGCGTGCGTCGTGCATTTGTTTGTGTATGTGTATGTGTATGTGTATGTGTAAATTTGTGTATGTATGTATGAGCTGATATTCTTATGAAACCAGATGGTAGGGTTCAGGGTATCTCCTAGTCGGTCGGCCCCGACTAGAGCCTTCTCACTTGTTATACTAGAACTTTTTATCGACTTTCTATATATGACAATAGATTCTGTCTAAAAAAATGAAGGAAAGACTTAAACTTAGCGCTGTTAAAGCTAATGCAAAATTTTTAATATATGGGCTTGAACAAAGCTCCTTAATTGTGTTAATGTTAATAATGTTTTGATAGGCAAAGTTATTGATAATGCTAAATTTATAATATACGGGCTGGATATTAGTGGCCTCTGAATGACTACAAAAGAACTTAATATAATAGACATTAACCTCAAATGTGATAATAATTCATAAATATACAATATACAATTTTTTACAATTTGTATATCTTAAAATTTTGTTTAAGTGTTATTAAGAAAGGGAAGTATTTATTTGTCAAGTTTTCGGCAGTAACTGCTGCACTGATCACTTTGAACTTTTTCTTTCCCAATTATAGCCGATCAATTAAACACGGTAACTGCCGCAATCCACAACTTTTTGAATTGACTAACAAAAAATGTGCTGGACGGTGGCCAAAATAAAAAAAAATAAGAAAATAAGAAAAAAAAACCTCCTCTTATGCATTAACACTAACTTAGCGGCTTTTACTTTTGTTTTGCTTTGGGTGTTGTGTGTTGTTTTTGCCTCTGCCAACTGCATATTTGTATACCATGTTTACGGTACAACCCCTGCCTCTCTCTCTCTCTCTCGTTCACTCTTCCTCTCCTGCTCCCTGCTGGATCACCACAGCGATCATATAAGCATCGATAGCTTGCCTAAGTTTAAACATTTTTTTTAAGCATGAAGCGTGGTATACTTGTTTTTGGCTTTTTACTATGCCAACAACATACCGCAACAACAACACCAACAACAGCAGCAATAAAAAACAACAAAAGCAACGCATGACTACAACTAAAACTATGTGTGGGCTTTGGTGCTTCGCCTGTGCAACTCGGTGAGGAAAAAAACCAGTTTCATTCTTTTCCTAGTCAAACACCATGAGCCAGAGACGACATAAATAGAAAAACGAAATATACATGCATATATGCCCCATACATATACATACATATATAAATATATATGTATTCAACCAGGTATGGGGCGTCCAAGCGGCTCCAGCGATTAAAAACTGCAATTTATCGCAGTCATAATAATTTGCATTTTGTCACTGCGAGCCGCTGAGTGCGGTGCCAAGCGTGGTGCCGAGTGGTGCTCTGTTGTGGATTGGATTGCCATTGGTTGTGGGATTGGCTGTAGCCAAAGTCCTCGCAACTCTACTCTAGTCCATTGTTTGTGGGCTGCGTTTTCATTCAAGAAGTGCCTGAATTATGGAAAACAGGTCTGTTGGCATGCAGGCGGTTTAAAAAACAAACCGACAAAAGACAAGCCTGCGACGAAATCTTGGGATGTTTTTTATACCCTGTACATATAAAATGTGTGAAACAGCGTGTGATTAGATTGTCTATACAGTTATTCAACTGTATTTCTCTGCCGGTTTCTGGGTCTATGATTATACCATATTAAAATAAAAACGATAGACAATTAGTTTTTGTCACCACATATGATTACAATGTAATTCAATTAATTTAATTAGCTTACTTTCACTTAACAGTTTGTTTTTATAACTTATTTCCCCGTATCCATAAGATCCCATCTACAGAGTAACTCCGAGTCACTCCTGGTTATTGCTTATTTGATTTTATCTTGTTTGAGCTGTGCTACTCCAACGCCAATGGCGAATATTTTCTAGGCGCAGCTCTTGAAAATTCAGTGACCCAGTTTAATGCTCTGGCCAGAGCCTCGACAGAACAGCTCGGTCCGAACAGAACCAAGGCATGGTCTGTCGCACACGTTAATAGTTTCGTCATAACTCCCAAACAGAGCACGCAATGTGGATTTGTGTAGACATGAGTCCATAACACATGTATACTGGTCTACAGAGCCCCCACACTGCCGCCCATCTGTTCTGTCTGGCTTAATATAATACCAAATTGTTATATGGTATATATATATTTAATGCCCCAGCGGCCATTGTTCAACGCCATTTGAATTCAACAAGCGCCGAAATCGTTTTGAAATTGGATTCGTTTTGCACTTTTACAAGCATCAAACGACAAGCGACATCAAATAAAACAACAACAACAACTAACCGAGCGTCGAGCACGCACTGCATAATGATATATAATATATATTATATGTCTTTATACGAACAAATATATCAACGCAAATACATTCCTAAAATGAAGTTCATACGAGTTGAGCTCACGAATTTGAAGATACAAACGCCAAATGCAGACGAGCAGAGCACATAGTTCAGATGTCAGCCAGAGAGGGCATTCATTATAAATGATGTTCAACATGAGTTAATGAGTTTCTTGGAACAGGTTGACAGTTTCTCAAATTTCTACTTCATTTGAGTGACGTTGTGCTGAATAGATGGTTATCTACCACAACAATGTTACAAAATTTTGAAAACAAAATAAATATCTTTTTAGATTATTTAAATGTTAATTGATAAATTTGTTACCTATGCTTTTAAAATGTAAAACGCATTTTATACAGTATTTTAGTAAAAAGGCAATTATAACGAAATCTTCCTTTACAGAATAATTTACAACTCACGCACAAAATTAAATTAAAAATATAATGTATTTAATTTGGCAAAATAATGGTATTCGTATTAACTGTTAATCTTTGAAATTTTTGTTTAACTCAAAATAGTTTTCACGATATGTACGCGCATAAATGTATTTAAACTCGTTTTTTTATATTTATCTAGCGCAAATGTAAGCTACAATTAACCACATGCCATTTGGCATAGTTAATTAGAGCTGCGACACTGTCGACAGACTGTTAAAGTTCAGAGTTCAAGACTGACAACAGTTTTAGGCGTTGACCTTCAGCGCAACTGTCCTAGGTTAGAGAGAGACAGAGAAAGAGAAAGAGGGGAAGTGGGTCTCTGATGTGGTTGCCCACATTTAATCTGCAAAAATTTGCGTTTGCCATAAACAGGAAGTTGCGGACTCTACATTCACGATAAACAAGCAATGTTGTGGTCTTTTTTTTGGAGGGACGGAGGAGCTGGCAGATTAGGCAGCTTAACTATGGCGACGCACTTTAATGTGAATTTATGGAGTCTACTTACTTGATCGCATATCATGTCCCACTTCTTCTCGTCATCGTAATTACGCAAAAGCTTTGCTTTGTCCGGCGGCAGATCCATCGAAGCCTGTTTCCAAAAAACAAAAAAAGACATAACAATGTTAGTAATGGTCATAACAATTAAAAGCCATTAGCACACGACCATAAATCTAATCGCTTTATAAGAATAAAGGGTAAGTACAATTGCAAAAACGTGTTTCAACTATATGAGAACAATGTGAACCAATTGCTGTAATGGGCTTACAAGCGGGAACAATTAAGAAACACACATAATATATCATAATCATATTTAAAAGTCTTTAAGGGTTTTTCATTAATATCCCAATATGTTATCTCTATTATAGAATGACAGAGTTCAAGAGAAATTCTGTCAGCTAAAACCTTACACCGATAAAAGTGAAGATACAAAATCCATTGAATTTATCTCTTACATAAATATATCTTCTGTTTACTTATCATGATGGCTAAGAATTCCTCACAAAGATAAAAATAAATGGTTTTCATAAGATAAAAATTTTGCACTAGAGGAGGTATTGAACTAAAAAGGATAGCTATGTCTACATAGGATGACGAGTGTAATATAAAGTGTTAAAATCAATTTGCCAAACATTATTTTGACAGTTAGAGATAATATACATATAGATAGATAAATATGTAATATACATTAAATACACACACATTTTAGTTGGAATAATTTGCTAATGTCTTCTAGATTTCACAGCTGTAGTAGTGTACATAATGTCTGTTGGCTTGTTGACTAAAGGTAAACCCAGAATATCCGTAGCTAGCGAGCATTAAATTTACACCTGACAGTGCTGCACCTGTTGAGCAACAACAAAACACTAAAATGTGCTATTAAGTAAGGGCATTTACAAAAGCGTCAACTGATTGATCCACGAAGCATCTGCGGCTTTGGGTGTTTTTTTAATGTATTTATGCCACGGACTCGCTCAACCAAAAACATCCATCAGGCCCAACAATTCCCAGTCAAGTGTGATGCCATTGTATATATCACATTTTACGGAGAATACTCCAACCATAATGAAATCAGCAAATATGCTTACGTGACTTCAATTTTGGGTGCAGCTGCAGCCAACTTCTAATTGGAGTGCCAACAGACAGCACAGGAAAGGGTGTGGATGGCCACGAGGAAGGGGCGGTTATTTGGACAGAGCCTTGATAAGAATGCAAAAAAATATATACAGTAAATAAAATAATTAAAGTTAACTCGCGTTAAATATAATTATATAAAAGAATATAGGTGGAGCAATTACCATTTAAACTTTTATATCAGCTGCTGACCATTGCGCCTATTTAAAAATAATTTCTTCACAAAGAAATCGTTTGCGTATATATCTTTCAGCAAGTTAATTAAACATTGAAACATTGTATATCAAATATATATGCGCATTTATTCCAAGCAGTCAAAATCTTTAGGGATTAGTCAGTCTTAAATCTGTTCACAAATACAAATTGCGTTTGGAAATCATAGAATGAATCACACAATGCGGTTCTATATAGTAAAATGATTCAAACAAATAAAATCTAGAAGAAAACAAAGAAAACGTCGGTACGTTAATAGCCTTTATAGAAAGCAATCAAAAAGTATACAGATGTTGTTTTCGCTTTATATAAAACATCCTTCTATTATTTGTATTTAACATCTGTATTTGTAATCAAGATAAGTGGATATTTTTGAAAACATAAAATTCATTCTTGCATTCAAAATGTATTTCAATTGTATATATATTTTATTGCAGTTTATTTAAAGTTGCGGTCAATAATAATAGTAGCGAAAAGCTCGCTTCTAAATTGAATAAAACATTCAAGGCGCTTACTCATCTGTCAAGAGCGTAGATGAGGCTTTTTAAAGGGGGTCCCATAGGCTACACATTATGCACACCCACATGCACACACACACATGCGCACACACTCATTGAACAAAATTTTAAAATGCGTATCCGGTGCGACGGTCAGGCTGAGTTGGGTTATTATTATGTGTTGTCGGCTAATTTATATAGGAAAAAAATGCCGCTACTTATTTTTTGCCTGCTCTGGCATAAATATTGAGCGACAAGGAGAGAGGCAGAGAGAGGCTTTGTCAGTTATTATTTCGAGTATACACAATCGTATATTTATATTGTTGTTTAAAAAGCGCGTCGAGGCAAATCACTCAGCGTCAAGAGGCCGAACGTAACAGAGCATTGAGGGCCAGGCTGAGTTATGGAAAAGGTGATTGGGCGGTGTGCGGCATTGGGGAGCGATCACAGCAAGGGCAGCCCCCCATAATGGCTTTAAAAGGCATACTCCCCAACCCATAAAAAATAATAATTAATCAATAAAAAAAAGTTGCAATCATTTCCAATCTCATTTTCCATTTATTCATTTATTGCATGCATGCGAAATGTTGATCATAAAAAATATATTACATTCAGCACGTTTCGTAAACAAAAAGAAAAGTTCATAACAATGAAGTAATTGTTTAAGCTTAATTAGCACACAACTCAAACTGGGAAGACTCGTGTAAATTTATAATAATTGGCTGTGAAAAAAGATCATGCGAAAATTTATTTAATTTGCATTGCGCTACCTCAATGCGCATTAAATTAAAGAAAATAAGAAGACAAATGTCATATAGCTAAAATATTACGCTATGATATAATCCACAACTATTGCGAGCCGGAAATATGGTCAAAACTCGGAAACCCTATTTTTCGCTTTTTTATTCATTTACTTGCTAAAAAATACATTACTTGAAATTGTGAAAATCACATAGAAAGGCGGTATGTAAACCATATCAAAATTTAACATTTTTTGAGATTGAGTTGATTCATGTGATTTTTATATTCGTTCCAGAAGTGAAAAGAGTAAATAGGGTTTGTGCTGTCCGTCCGTTTCTCCATATGAAACCAATTATTATATTATATATTATTACTGATATTAGTCATATATTAAATGAAATTTTTTTTGATTTGTTGGAAAAAAAAAGTTTTATGTTTGATGGAATTTTTTTCAAGGTGTTTCATTTAGATTGATTCTACATTTAAAATGTATAAATGTTTGAAAATAAAAAAAACTGCGTAGTTTTTAAAGTTTGAACAAGTATTTCGCTATCGGTAACACCAAGGACAATATAAACAATATATATATATAACAATATAATATTGTATAATATTTATATTGTCTTTGGTAACACTCTACTGCATATTGAAATATACAGGAAAAATTAAATTGGAGAAAAAAGGGCGAGAGAGCAGCAGATAAGGACAGAAAGTTTATTGTAACCCTTTATAATCCAAAATCAAAAATTTACAATTGAATTTAAGTCAGCACACGTAATCTTAGACTGCTTAACTAAAGATGCAGAACAAAGTGCAGTGTAATTTATGTGTTCTACATGGCCTGTTTATTGGTCTTACATCAGTTCACATCGAGTCCATGCTCGTTTACTGTTGTTTTGCGCATAAGAACATATCTAGTTTTTTTTTTTATATTTCCACTTCTTGACTTTTTTGCAGACCACAAGAAGCGAATGCCCCCAAAAGGGACCGCCAAGGAAGTTGCAGCTCAGCGATAAACAAACGCGAACTATATACAAAATAGATAAATACACACATACACACACACAAACACAATCATGGGATATGTGTGTAGCAATCGGTTCCCTTTTACTCTTTTTGCAGTCATTAGATAAAGCCCAGCCAAATGGGCAAACACTGACAAAGTCATCAAAGTGCTGCTGTATGACTTATAAACAATGAGTATTAATTCAACAAAAACAACATCTGTGGTTTCTGTTAGACCTGTGGTTTTGTCAGCTACTGAAAATGACATTAGCGGAGCCAATCGTTATAATGTATTCTAGACAAAGTGATTCGCGTCTGCAACTGAAACCCTTTTTATGATAATGACCACGATGATTAAACGAGTGAAAGTCATTTGTGTGCCGTGAAAGCTTGTAAATTAATGAGGATTTTATGTGGTTAGTCTGACAACACCCACAACCGCAGCCGCCACCAAGACAACAGACAGTCAGAGCCATTGAGTTAAGCCTATTAAATTTTATGGATATTAAAATGCTATTATAAAAATTAACCAACTATTAATTATGATTAAGAGAACATAAAGGCAAGATTGCACAGCATGGATCTATATAGATTCCATTTGAAGAAATAGCAATCATAAAAAGTAAATCGAGAAATTTAAATAAGTTGTATGCAATGAAGAGATCTTGAGGGAAGACTATCTAAATAACATGAAGTTAATGACACATTGCGCCTCTGGAGAGATTTGTTTGCACAGCTTGATCTTCAGTCAATTTGCTGACTGCAACTGAGGCAAATACAAAGTTCAATCAACCCACACAGCTAACCGGAAACATCTGCGCCGACTGCACCCGATTAGACATAAAACGCAAGTTATTAGCGGCAATGTTGGCAAAAAAAACTATTTATAACCATGAATCAGGCAAATCAGGCAAACAACAATTGCTTTCAATTGTGGCCGCTTATTCGGCACGGACAGTGCAAGGGCAGGGGCAGAACAAAAGATAGAGACAGAGAGAGAGCGAGAATGAAAGAGAGAGGGAGACACTTAATAGCAAGTAAACACAAATTAGCCTAAGCCTTTTGGAATGGCAAGTCGAGGCCAAACCCCACAACGCTACCGAAATGACAAAACAAATTTTGGCAAAATACAACAAAAAATATATACAAAAACAACAACTCAATGTAAACAAAGCAGTTAAACACTTCCAGTGCCAAAAAGGGGACAAACAAAATAACCAGAATAATCAACTAGAGCTATCTATGGCGAATTGAACGTTTATATACCCTTGGAAAAGAGGGGTAAAAAAACAGTCTATAAACAATAAAAACATATCTGGCAAGAGATATATTTTAAGTATATCTTATAAAATAAAATATAAAATATTTGCTATTTATTTAGTTATTTAGCTGTTGATATATAAAAAACAGAGCTAAGATTCGTATGTCTGTGCGAATCAGTTAAGAATAATAACAACAACGTTTTTCCCACCCATAAACCGATCACATAACATGTATTAATTATTTACCTACATGCATAAATCAACTAGTATATGTTACATGTTGCATGCAACATGACAAAACAATGATGCCCCAATATAACCCAAGCAAAGGAGTAGAACGTAAAACCAAAACAAAGAACTCGTTCAGCAGAGTTTCATGTTACATCGACTGGGAGCGATGATGATAAGTGAGAATTTGAGCTGCGCATATAAATAAAAGATTTCGAGTTTTTAGATTTTTCTTCTTTCTTTTTTTTCATACTTATTCTGAAATTGGGTGCGAATGGCAGATAAGCTGAGCCGCAACAGCAGCCCAATGAGTCAGCAGTGGGAAAAAGAGCGGCGACAATCGATCAATTTGCTTTTAATTGCCATTTGCATGCGTCTGGCATTGGGATTGGGATTGGGTCACTCTAGGCAACAAATTTTTATTTTATATTTCTGGTGTCTTTTTTTTGGCAATATAAGCGCGCGAGCGCCTATTGTTTAATTAAGTTGAATTTGTTGCTGGGGTGCTTTGAAGCAGCACTTCACTCCATGACAAACAGAACAGAACGCTGACAGAGAGACAGAGAGACAGAGAGAGAAAGAGAGAGGGAGATGGAAAGATGTACAGAACGCACGCGAGACAATACCCAGCTGAACTCTTGTGCGTGCGAAACGTGCTGAAACACACATTCTTTTTCTAAGTACGCATGAGAAATTTTTATTTTTTAAATAAATCATGTATAGGAAAGCACATGGCTTAACTATCTAGCTAGAAACCTATTATATGAACACAGCAAATATTACCTGCGTTTTTACAGGTATATTTCTTTTGGGATTTGAAAATAAATTCGAATAAAATAACTCAATGTACTCAATGAACGTGCGCAGCTCGTGCAAAATAAATTTATAAAATTGAACTACGTTTATCCGAGAAATTGTGAAATTTGGAAAGTCGAAAGTCCCGGAAGGCAAATATGCACTCAAAGAGGAAAGTTACGTTAAATAAAAATTTAAATCAACTATATTAAACAGACATTTCCTTAATAACTATTTGATTTCGTACAGAAAATTCAACTGTATTAGGAGCAAATGCATCCATAGAGATGCCAAAAGTTCGACTGGGGTTATCAAAACCGCACACAAAGCGCGATGAGCTCATCAATCACATGCAGCTTGACGAAGAGAGAACATGGATTGAGGGTGTATACGGAGCATGATTAACAGAGCCGCATGGGAAAAAATGCTGAGCTCTTAGTATTGTGACGTCACAATCTCGCGACTAAATTAGACTATCTTAATTAATCTTTGCATAAGTCCCTACTAAAAGTGTACCAATGTACATCAAAATTGACCCGATCGGATTACTATAATTTGGCGTCTCATTGAGAATGGATTAAAATGCATGTAACACAAAAGAAGGCATTTCCGAAAACATGAAGTATACATATTCTTCAGTCAGCATCTCTAGCCAGTTGAATTTGGCCAAGCCCCTTTGTCTGCTCGTCGTTTTTTATGAACACCAAGATCTTAGAGATTATAGGAGAGAGCGACTTAAGATCAGATGTATTTGAAATTGACTTTTTATCGTGTGTTTTGACCAGGCTTTTTTTTATTATATTTCGGGAACTATAAGAGCTCGAGCCACAAAAAGTGGATTTGTAAATTCGGAATAGAAATAGTAATACTTTACTTTTTGCATACCTCTCACCACTCGACCCAAAATTAAAAAAAAAAAAATAATAGTAAATAAAAGAACTCTAAAGACCAGAAACTTATATAAATAATATAAATTTGTATTATCTCATAAGGGATCTAATTTTGATTTAATTTTAAAATTAGAGCTTTAGCAACCCCAAAAAAAATTGGGATGCAATGTGAACAAAGCTTAAACGTATGTCGAGATCACATTCTCGGTGCAAGGGAACTGCTCTTAGATATCTAAGATCCTTGCTTTCAGCTACTGACTTACCAACACTTTGGCAAAGCGCCGATCCAGCTCGTCGGCGGTGGGCATCGGCTGCTGGCTGCGACTGCGCACGCTCGGCTGTCGCACGTGATGGTACTGCGAGCTGGAGCCGATGTCGTAGCGCAGGTCCTGCTTCTGGAGCGTGCCGACGCCAGGTCCGGCGCTGTGGTGGCCGTTGCGGTGCATCGAGTGTGTGCTCTGCTGATGCAATGCCGGCAGCTGATGCTGATGCTGCTGCTGATCGTCTCTGTCCACGTCGGCATTGGTGATGTTGCGTGATTTGACTGCGCCCATTATGGTTGCAAAGCGGCCGCCGCCTGCCGATGCTGTCCCAGTTGCTGTTCTTGTTGATGTGGTGCACCAGCCCCCGCCACCACCGCCACCGCCGCCACCACCGCCTCCGCCACCGTCGTCGCGGGCGTCGCCGGCCTCGATGCTCGCTGCAGTCAGCGCTGTGCTAAGGGACGTGGATACCGCGCCCCATACAGTGCGGCAGAGAGCGCGGGTGCGTTCGGGGCAACTTGAAAGTTGCTCTTTGATTCCGTTGAAGATATCCAAAGCGATGTTGCGGCTCGGCTTGCGCTCGCCCTGCGGCCAGTGAATTTATTAAAGTCTTTTATTTATGCACTTCTGTGTAAACCGAAAATTTTTATAATTTTGTTCTGTTTTGTTATTGTTTTTTTTTTTGTTTTTTTTTTTTTTTTCTAGAACTAAAAACGAAAAAGCTGCTGTGTTTAATTTTGATTCGAACTTCTTTTGCTTTCCTTTGCACTTTTGGCAATGTTAGCACTTTTAACTGCAATATTAATTATATATGCACACACACACGCACACACTCACACACATGTGCACTCACGCCCTGCAAGAATTTTGTTGGAAGCACAAATAATGACACCAAGTGAGTAATGTGCCTGTTGTTTTTGTTGTTGTTGCTGCTGCTGTGGCGGCGGCTGCTGCTTCTTCTTCTTTTTCCTATATGCAACTGAACAAACACATACACACGGCAGCACATAAAAACACACATACACACAAACACGAGCTCTCTCACACACACACACAGACACTCTGGAGGACAGACAAAGCGCAGATTTCAATAGAACGCGCCCTTGTTATTTATTTATGGCTTTGCCACTCGCCAAGTTTGAAGCGTTTCAAATTAAAATTTAACACTGCATTTTAATTACTTTTTACTTTGTACGCGGAAATTCCACTGCAATTGTTTAAATGCACTTTAGATGCGACGGCGCGACCTCAACGACTTGCGACTTCTTCGTTTGTCGAGTTTTCGAACGAGACTGACAGTGTGACCGACCTTCTGGCAGCATTGAAATACCGTATGTTGTGCTTTACGAAATATACTAGCCTGCACGTCTTACTTGAATAAATATATATACACACATTCTGTACAACCCAATTTTGACACGATAAAAAAAGTAAATGAGAAATGTATCTTAATGAAAACAAATGAATTACTTTTCTAGTTTTAAATTGTGAGTTGGTCACCCAAAAAAAATCCAATCAAAACTTTTCGAATATCGATTAATTATTCGATGATCACCAGCCCTGGTAAAAAGTTTAGTGGAAGTACGAATTTGTTTACAAACATTTGCAACTGGTTAAATAATGGGTACTCCTCGAAAAAACTTTAACTACTATTCACCCTACTCACAAAATGTGCGACAGTATCCATCCCAAACTTCGGACTACATGTCACAGCACGCCGGCGGCCAGCAATCGCCTTTTACTCCGCAGGACAGCAACGGACAGCGTTCCAATCAAAACACGCCGCATTTCTACCAAAGTCGCACTCCGCAGCACCAAAACACTGGCTTCTACGAGGACAGACAAAGCTCCAACGCCCACACACCGCACTTCTACCAAAATAAAACACCACACCAGCAACACGGAGCGGGCCGCGGCTTTGGACACCGCGGCGGCAAACGTGGTCACCATCAACGACAGTTTAACGATAGGAATCCAAATGCGAATGCCTTCTCCCAGTACTTTCATAGCTCGATGCTGGAGGATCCGTGGCGAGAGCTGATGGAACGCCACAACGCGATTCGCGGCAGTGTGCGGAATGAGCAGTCGAGTGCGGAATTCAATTGAAATGTTTAGTTCAACACTTATTATATATATTTACGCAACGGTTTCTTATAAAACTCATTTGATAACTTAATGCTATAGTTTCTGCTTGTTTTTTGTCATTTGCGCTGCTGCTGGCGCCTCTCCAGATATTTCTCCCAATCGGCCGCAATGCGATTATATATGCCCATCGCGGCGCGTGCATCCTCCACAGAGTTGTGCTCCCCGGTCTGTATCTCCTGGCCCAGCACGGCCAACGTGAGCCGCTTGAGACTCGGCGTGTGTCCATTGGAGACGAGCTTGCACAGCGGCTTGTAGCGCGAAGTGTCGCGCATGTGGACCATGGGGTGCTTAATGCTCAGCACGGCGAGATCGTTGCGCAGTGCGTGTCCAACGAGTATTTTTCCCTGCAGCAATTTGACCACCTCGGCCTGCACGGCCTTGAAGTCCTCCGCGTTCTCGATATCGTGCGGACGGATGCCCGAGACGCTGGTGCGATAATCAGTCACCGGCTGCCGTGGCTTCACATGCTTGTCCAGCAGCACCTCCCCCACCTTGTTGACGATGGACACGCGTGCCAGCATGTCGTCCTGGCCGTTGGGGCCCACGCCCACCATCTCACAGTCCATGGCCAAGTAGCGATTGCGCTGTGTCTTGCGCTTGAGACGCGCACGCGCCGATTTCGTCAATGCTGCAGTGGCGTCTTCATCGCCAGCTGTTGCGGGCTGCGTCTCGTTCTCGGAGCCACTGGCTGTCACCGCCTGCCAATTAGAGCCGGCGGCACGTCTGTTAATATTTGGCTGCTGCACCTGCAGGCGCTCCATCGAATTCTGAAGCTTGCGCTGTCCTGGAGAATTCGAATTCGGGTTTGTGTTCGAGTCCAACTGTTTGTGACGCTGCGCCGAAGACATCTGATCGAAAACAGGTTTATTTCATTGGCCGTCGCAAAACAGTTCTCCGAATGAGATTATTATTTGGAATTGATGTCTTTTGTTGTGTGCATCAAAAATCCTCAAGCAATGTGTTTTGCCAATCGGCGTTCGTTTCGATAGCAAACTATCGAACAGCAGTGTTACCTCGACCCAACTTATCGAATAATACTGCAACGACAATGTTAAGTTCAAATCAATTGCAGTTTCTATTCAATTTAAATTCTACCAAGCTAGATTAAACTATATTTTCAAAAATTTGTTTTTTTTTTTTGTTTTTTATATAAAAGTGCGATTAACAGCCAGTTTTATATAAATGTGGGATTTTGCTGTTAAATAACACTCTAGGAAATGTTAAAATGTTATCGCTGCTTAGCAGCTGTTGATGAATTTACCAAATAAAAAAAACAGCACAAGAGTCAAGGAATCAACAATAGACAAACAGATTAAATAAACATTTGCTCAAATAAGAAAGTTCTAAGTTGTTCTTAATCCAATTGGCTGTGCCTCTTGCGTGTTTAAATTGCATACAATATAGAGCAACAATAAATTATTATAATACTGCTATAACAATGCAAAGCGCGGCTTGTGACTGAGGATGACAAATAAAATTGATTTTCTGTGCAGGCAATGGGCGCGTAATTGAGCAATAGCACTTTTTCCAGCTTGGAATATGGCTGGGGGCGCTGCAGCTAGCGCCATGCAGTGCTTTCACACGCGCTGCGGGCGTTCCATAACACTAGGGAACGGAAATCGATCCGCACAGCGCTCAATGCGAAATTTCAGTCATGCGCTCGTGTTCAGCGCGGAGCCGCTTGTGGACGATGTGCTCTTCGAGGTGGTTATCGAGAAGAAGGTGAGTCCGTTGCCATTTGCCAACAAAGCATCCGTGTCAGTTTGTTTGATCTCAATCACAGAATCACTCGTGGGGCGGCAGCATTGAGATTGGCGTCACCTGCGAGTCACCCGACGATTTGGAGTTGGTTGCCTGCGCAACGGCCATGCGGAACGGAACCTGGGTAATGTCTGGCATTGACGTGCGCAAGGATGGGCGCCGTTTGCTGGAGTATTACGGCACCGATCTGGAAACGCTAAACGAAAACGATCGCGTTGGTGTCATGCGCACCTCTGGCCATGAGCTCGTCTTCTATGTCAATGGCGAGTCGCAGGGTGTGGCCGCAAAGAACATGCCCAAGCCGCTCTGGGCGCTTGTAGATCTCTACGGGCGTTGTGTGCAGGTCTCCCTGTGTCCCACGGATGTGAGCGCCTCAATCAGCAGCAGCGACGTAATTAGACTCCATCCTCATTTATTAAATGCAATCTAATATAATTGTAATTTTTTCAGTTGCTGGACTCGCCCTTGCAGCAGCCACTGCATCAGATCATTCAGAATTTGGACGTGCCCATGAGCGTGGATGTCAGCGTGACGGATAGCGGCAACTTTGATGCACTGTCGCGGCTTCAGCTCTATGGGAATGCAGCCAGCAGCAGCTCCGGCAGCGGCATCGTTGATTACTACGATGCTAACGATCGCTTGCGTTTCCATACGCGTTGCGGTTCACTGGTCAAATTGTTGCCCAATTTTCGTTCGGCGGAGCGTCGTCGTCCGCTGGATGAGTTCAACAACGGCGTCGTTATGACGCATCGTCCGCTGCGTGACAATGAACTGTTTGAGATACGCATTGACAAGCTGGTGGACAAATGGTCCGGCTCCATTGAGGTGGGCGTCACTACGCACAATCCGACAGTGCTGCACTTCCCAGCCACAATGACGAACATGCGCAGCGGCACCATCATGATGTCCGGCTGTGGCATTTTGACCAATGGCAAGGGCACCCGCCGCCAGTACGGCGAATTCAATCTGGACGAGCTGCGCGAGGGCGATCGCGTGGGCATGATGCGCAAGTCGAACAGCAACCTGCACTACTATATCAATGGCCAGGATCAGGGCGTGGCGGCGACACGCGTAGCTGCCACACTCTGGGGCGTCATCGATCTGTACGGCATGACCATCAAGGTGACCATTGTGGATCGCGATGAGCGTGAACAACAGAATTTAGTGACGCGCAGGAATAACATTGTCGCCGGCATGGCCCTGGCAGCCTGCAGCCACGGTCAGTCCGGCACGCCCTCACTAAGTCTCCTGAGCCCGGAGAGCGAAATGAACGTGGCTGGCGCAGCTGGTGGATTGAGCGAGACCATATCCAGCACACGGGCCATAGCACGCAACGATGATCGCCTCACATTTCATCACATCTGCGGCAGCCATGCCACGGTCACCCAGAGTGGACGCACTGCGCTTCGGCCCAAGTAAGTGCAGCTATGGAAAGTTTTGCAAAATGGAACATTTTAATAGTATTTTTATTCGTATTACAGTGCTGCGGATGATTTTAATAATGGTGTCGTTCTAACACGACGTCCACTGCGCCCCAATGAGCTATTCCAGGTGCGTCTCGAGCGCGTGGTCACCAAATGGGCTGGCTCTGTCGAAATGGGCGTCACCACTCACACCGCAGACGAGCTGGACTTTCCATTTACCATGACAAACGTTCGGTAGGCAAAAAAAAAATCTCATTTCACTTTATCTTAGTTAATTTCGCCGTGTTTTTTATATAGCTCCGGCACCTGGATGATGACTGGCAATGGAGTCATGCAGAATGGCGTCACTGTGATCGAACAGTATGGACAGAATTTGGATCGCCTGCAGGTTGGCGATCGTGTGGGCGTGGTGCGCAAAGATGATGGCACCCTACACTTTTGGGTGAACGGCGTTGACCAGGGACCCGCTGCCACGAATGTGCCGGAACGCGTATACGGCGTGATTGATTTGTATGGTCAGGCGGCCCAGGCCAGCATTATTGACACCTCCGAATGCGGCAGTCCCGACACAGGCAACTCAACCATTTCCAATACGACGCTGTACAGCGAAGTCCCGCTGCGATTTCACACTATTCACGGCGCCAACGCGGGCATCTCAAACAGCGGCTTGACTGCATCGCGTCCCAACTCGTTGGCGGAGTTCAACGATGCCATCGTGTTTAGCAATCGGCCGTTGCGTAATCGTGAACTGTTCGAGGTGGAGCTGGAAACCATGGTGCGCCACTGGTCGGGCAACATTGAGATTGGTGTGACCGGCACACGACCGGAGGACATACAACTGGCACCGAATGCTACAGATTTGGAGGCCAATGATACGATCATATTGTGCGGCCCCATGATCTTTCACAATCGCAAAACCATACGCACCAATGTACTCATCGATTTGGACACCCTCGGTACTGGGACACGGGTCGGCGTCATGCGCAACGGCGACTACATACACTTCTTTGTGGACGGCATGGATCAGGGCCCGGCCGGGGAGTGCCATGCGCCCAACATTTGGGCGATCATTGATCTCTACGGGCAGTGCGCCCAGGTTAGCCTGACGCAAACGCAGCTGGACATACGTGCGCCGTATGCCACCAGCGAGAATTCGCAGAGCTGCCAGGCCACATCCGTTATACAGCACCCGGCGTTGGAGACCAAACATCGCTGGACTTTTATTTCGGGCAATGTTGTGCTTACCAAGGACTGGACAGAGGCATCTCGATATACTGGCTCCACAGCTGCACTTTCGCATAGCCTGGTCTTCTCGGAGCATCCGCTGAGCGTGGGTTCGCCGTTTGAAATTAAACTGACCTCCATAAATCCCATGTTTGCCGGTAAGTCCAATTTTAATATGCAAACTATGATGCCATGTCAAACATTCTCTGTCTATTTACCGCAGGCTGTCTCAGCATTGGCATCACAGATCTCAATTTGGCAGATGAAAGCGTGCGCAAGAAGCTGCCCACAAGTCTCAAGCGAATCCCAGCTAATGTCTGGTATGTGAGCGGCAACGAGGTGCGCTTCAATTCCAGCTGCATACAGCGTTCGCTGGCGTCCCTGGAGTGGCTACGCGTGGACGATCGCATCACGTTGGAACGCGTAGAGAACTCGGTCAACATTTTGCTCAACTCGGAGAATGTGAATATTCAATTTCATAATGTGCCCAACAACGTTTATGTGGTGGCCGAGCTGCTCGGCTCGACAATGGCCATTCAGGTGATCTCGACACAAGTGCCAGCATCGCCGTTGCGTCCCTGCAGTCTGCGCCTGCAGGACTCGATGGACTTTGGCTTAGATCCCCTAAACAAGCAGGACAGCTCAATGCTGGAATCGATCGATTCAGAGGCACAAAACTATGAATTTGTGGACATATCCAACAAGTATGTGCGCCTCGCCGATGATAGACGAAGCGCCGCCAGGAGCAAGTCCTTCAACCAGGCCATTGTGTGTCTCAACAAACCATTGTGCAAGGGCGAGAGCATCAGCATCAAAGTGGATGCCATCAACAACAAATGGAAGGGCACTCTGAGCTTGGGTGTTCTGGCCATGTGCCCGCAGGCATTGTCTGTGCCCATATCGCTGCTCAATTGTAAGCGTAGCTGCTGGCTGGCCACACACGACTACATCAACATCAATGGCCAGGTAATGGCTTCCAAATACGGTGAAGCACTCGAGAACATCCAAGTGGGCACTGTGATCACCCTGACGCTCACCCACGCCGGCATGTTGAGTAAGTTAATGTGAAGGCCACTTATCAAGCTTTAGATTCTATGACATTCTCGTCCCTTACAGTCATCATGGTTGGCTCCACCAATCTGGAGGATCTGGCCAGTGGCTTGCCCGGCCATGTGTATCCCATTTTTGATATCTACGGCAAGTGCGAAAAAATTACTTTGCTAACGGGCAATGATGCGACACGCAATGGCAATGCCAATGGCACGCCCATTTTGGAGGCACCTGAAGCGCTGGAGCTGGATAATATGCCTCAGCAGTGTGAGAAGGCGCATCTGGAGATGCACGAAAAGGAGAAGGACACGGAGCAATTGAGCGATAGTGCCAGGGAACTGCCCACTGGTGCCTCAACTTCCGCTTCTGGCAATGTGATGTAAGTACGGCCAACTATTGCTTAAAGCTCCTGTTGTTCATATGCTTGCTCCTTGTTAAACAGGACGCGTTCGGTTATGGAGAGCGTCTCTGAGAATCTGCTGCTGAACATTTCCATTAAAAATCGAACACTTGAACAGCAGCGCAATGAACTCGGCGGTTCATCGTCCACTTGGTAGGTGGAGCTGAGACAATTTCACAATAGTTTTTATATACCCCACTTATCTATTGTTTTTAGTTGTTTGCGGGAGTCCTTGCAGCTGCAGCACAACACGAATCTCAATATTCAGCGTAGTCAGAGCACCCAACGGTTTCAGAATTCGCTGAACACGTCAACAGGCGGCGGTGGTGGTGGTGCCAGCAGCTCGAATGCAGCGGCTCAGACGCATACCTCGAACGCTGTTTACGATACGAACAAGGAGTATGATGAGCAGCCGTTATGCTCCAATGTGATTTCCACATCAATGGACGCATCGCACGAATCGGAGCACAGTGAGAACAACGCTGCAGTTGTGGAGGCAATCAACGAACGGGAATTGTCCAGCGAGTCGGGTGACAATGTGCTGGAGGATGATGAAATCGATTATATGAATCATTTGCTGCTGCTGCAGCAACTGCAGCAAAATGAGTACACACGGATGCAGCATCACCTGATACCGGATCAAATGTCGTTGCTTAACCTGGATCTCACCTCGCTCAACTCTCTGGAATCGGATACCAATTCCAGTAATAATGCGCGGGAATCGTTGCGTACAACAACTGCGGCACTGGAGCAAAATGATTGCGAATATCTGAAGCAAGTGAAACGTTTCTGTGCCTCTCTGGTACTGCCACAGGCCTTCTTCGATATGCGCCTCGAGCCGATTTGCTTCTGCTCGAAGTGCAGCGGCAACAGCAATGGAAACGGCGACAAACTGGGTGGTTGGGTCTACTTTAAACTCAATCAGCAAACTGTTAATGCGCTCAGCACATCGACATCTTCCGTCTCCGGCTCTTCGGTGGCACAGGTGCACTTGGATCTTAATGGCGATTGGCTGCCCTTCTACTACATGACACGCGTGGATAAAATACGTGCCATTTTAGATCGTGGACAGCCGCTGCCGCTTGAAATTGACGAGGATACGGTGGCAGCCACGCACAAAGATGAGCCTGGCACGCGGCTAGAGCTATATTACTCACCCAATGCCACAGTCATTGAGCCGGTGCTGCCGCAGCATCATTACGTCTCCGATCAGGGCGTACATCGTATTTCCACCTCATTCGAGGTGTACGTGCGACGTCAGTCCATCTCTGGCGTTACCACGGGCAAAACGGCCACCGAGGCCAAAAGGCGCAGCATGTATACGACCGAAAACGAAGCTACCAATGATGGTGGATCGGGCATCGGTGCTTGCAGCAGCTCTGGCGCACTGAATGAATCCTCTGTGCATTTGCTCAACGATCTTTGCTGGTTTACCAAAGAGGCAGGCGCCTGCATCATAAATGCATTAATTATTAAATTAGATCGCATCGAGGAGCCGTCAAGCGAATCCTAAACACGTTTTCTATATATATACAAAAAAATAAAAATAAACAGTATATACACTAGTCACCCGCTCGCAGCCGATCTTCCTAATTATTATCGTATATATGATAATACACGCTACGCTTACCACGTATTCGCATTCCCCCTTTATTAACATATTTTATATACTAAGCTCATAATATCTTCAAATATAATCACAATGTTATACAACATTTCAATTTTTGATTGTTTTTTATTTAAAATTTTGGATGCTAGTAAATGAACTATGAACTTGTGTGCATAAATATTTGGTAACTTTTAATTTTAAGCTACGAAAATGCATTAAGATGTGCGTGTCGAATTCAATTTACTTAAGAGTTGTATTTGATCTGATCTGTGTAATATTCTCTATTTTGTTTTTGATATTATTCATATGCTGATTTATGTTTGCTAGCAAATCATCATTTAATTTAAGTTTCTGTTCGTATTCGTTTTCTTTTTCTTTATAATCAGCAGTAAGCCTCATTAGCCTTTCTTTGAGGAGCTCAATTTCAGCTTCCTTGCTTTCACTGGCATTATGTACACGCACTCTTTGAAGATTATAACAATATGATGCGCATTGTTTATCCAAGTTGGTTGATATTTCGTTCGACTGCATAATGAGAATTTATAGTTGAATAACTTATGAGGCTTCTGAATCTATTACACTCACCGAATCAACTGGCGGTACCGCATCTGCAAAGAATGCCAGGAGGGCCAGTATAAAAAGAACTACTGTTTTCATTTAAAATTTCAAAATTTTTCTATATTCGCAAATTTATTTCTTGGAAAGTTTTGATGTGTTGTGTTTCGCGGTCAAGATGGTACTGAATTATTCCGAATATTTATACAGTTTATAACAACGGATACTATATGCATAATGCGCATATATACTATATCATTATTTTGATTCTATTTTAAACCCATTTAATTTCCCGGAATTTCGAAAAATTTGAAAAAGCAATGCACGTTGTTTACATACTTTTTATAGCTTTAAGTATATTAAATATTCTTCAAATAAAATGTAAATTAATGTATTTGAAAAATGCGATATTTAAGGTTAAGATAAACAAAAACAGTTTGTAGTGCTTTTTGGAATCATCATTACGGTTTTATTTGATTATTTGAATTCCATTCATTTAGTGTCGCTTTTTGTTATTATTCAACTATATGCAAAAATGGTCGATTAGAAAATGTTTTATTAAGTTGTTGCATCCATGCAGGTCTGCTTGCCACTGCTACTGCCCTCGTCTGCTGCACTTAAATCGTTTGTTTTGTACGCTTACACATGTAGTTTATGTTTACAGTTTGCCAGAGTTTGCTGATTCTGAAGCGTCGGAAAAGCAAGAGTACATATACATTTGTTGTTTTATGTTTGTATACGTTAAGTTAAATTTGTTGTTGTTTTTATCGTTAGCCAATACCATATATTATTTTTTGTTTTCATTAAATATATCTATTACCACCGACGATGCACGGATGCAGCTCACTCCACATCCATTGCTGGATCGTTGGATCCATTGCCGCCCGCGTTCTGCGTATTGTTGTCCACATCCATTTTGTCACCGGCGGCACTTGGCTCACCACCATTCTGCTCCGCAGCATCCTTGGGCGGTGTCGTTGTTGTCTTTGCAGCTGGCTTCGGTTTCGCGCGCGTGATAACCAAGTTTACGCAGGCATTCAAGGTTTGCACCTCGTGGCGCACAGCCGGCAGCTGCACTGGACTGTCCGCGGTGCGTGGCGCCTGCGTGAACTTGGAAAGATTGGCGTCAAGCCATTTTTGCGCCTTGTCCGCAGTCTCGGCAATGTTGATGAACTCAGTTTCTGTCAAATGGTCATACTTGGGCACGCCCTTGCGGAAATCGGCCACTGCCTGACGAGCAAATGCAATGCTGTTCTTGAGCTCCTCAAAGGCAGCTGGACACTGCTCGTAGTCATGGCCGCGCAGCTTGATGGGATCGGTTTGCTTCTGCAGCGCCGACAGGCGGTTGGTATAAGTCTCACGCTCACAATCCTCGCCCTCCTCGTAGAGCCAATTCTCGAGATCATTCAGCTGCGCTACAATCGACTCACGCTCCGATTCAACCACATAACGTTCAAGTGGTCCTCCCTGAAAATTCGATAATTTTGTTATCTTCTTCTGTGTGTTGCTAAAGTGGATCAAATACGTTACCTGTAGCTTGTTGCGCATATCATAAACAAACTCCTCCAATGCGTTTTTGGCATCAATGCGCTCCGTCTCCTTCTGATCGTTACTTATCATCTTAATTTCCTGCTGCACATAATTATCCAAATCAGCAGGATTGAAACCGTGAGTGGCCACCTCCATGGGCAGTTCAATGGCCTTTGTTGACTTCTTCTTTGCCTTCTCATTGCCCTAATAATTGCAGAAAAAAAAAACAAAAAATAAATAAAAACAATTGATATTAATATAAATATATTTTTCCAATTCTTGTTGCCAATAATAAGAGGAAATAGCTCGAAGCGGAACAACAACAAAGCGAAGAGGAAAAACAGCTCAAGTAACAGCCTACATTATGAGCAAGATATTGTGATTCGTGTCTTAATTATGTAAATACAAGTTCGAGTAGCATTCATTGGATTAGAGGCGCATTGTAGAACGTGTTATACATGTCAAAATTAAAAAGAAATAGGTTTATAAAAAAAAAATAATAAATATAATATATATATATTTATATATAATACAAATATGTATACATATAAATATGTTTTTCTTTTTGAGTATTAGGCAAATTGTATAAGCAATTTTTATTTTTATATCATGTAGGAGCACACAGGGTAGGCGGCTTATGAGCGGTCTTCATCATTCGTTTTACTATCGGTTGTTGGGTGGGAAAAGAAAGCGCAAAATTTTGTGCTTAATTTTTTCTCATACATTTCCAATTTCGTGACATTTTCTCATTTTTTTTTATAGTATAAATTATAATTGCATTAAGGTTTTTATTTGCTTTAAATTTGAAAACGTACCGAACCAAACCAGCCCTTGACCCGTTGTGCCCACCCTTGTCCGCCAGGTGATGAGGCTGTTGATGTATTATTATCATCCTCATTCTCACAATATGCCTAAGAGAGAGCAAAACGCGAGCGCACAATATCCAATATTTGGGTAATAGTAGTAATAATAGTATATATGTGGTATATATATTTAGATATACATATATCAACAAAGTACTAGTGCAATGAACTATATGTAAACAAATAAAACAAGAGCAAAAATAACTACAGCACTAGACTGGGAATGAAACCGAATTGAAATTATATGTAAAAAATAAAAAAAAAAACAATAAACTAAAGGAAATCACATTTTAGCGAGCTTCTTATGTAATACACATAAATATATATATTATTTCTTTAAAAATGTAAAGCTCATATGCTCATAAAACAAAGATAAGGAACACATACATGCGATAACAGAAATGTAAAAGCTTACGCCCCTATATAGACGAAGCCGTGTTTGAGAAATTGAAGGCAATATATTCACATATACAGTTTACGCAATAAGTAAAACTGTGTGTTATGACTTTAAAATTGTAATAACTATATTAAGATATATTGTTGATCATTTAGAAGCTACGGTTTCACTCCCTGTCTGAGAAACAACGAACTCCACTAGTATTCGCACCAAATAATAAGGGATATTTTGTAGATTAGAAGTGAGCAAATGATAAGAATAACCAATTGATTTGATGTAGAGTGAAGTAGTTAGAAGAGAAATACTTGGAGGGGTTAAAAAACTGCTAAACAGACAGCAGCGGCTAGGCAACAACAGATGAGATAATTTTAATGAAATTGATGATGTAGCTGGAGCACCAATTAATGCCTTTTTGTGTAGACTAACCTCCTGTTGGGCATCCGTTGGCTCGCCAGCATTGGGTGCCGCCTGCTCGCCGGCAGCCTTCTCCTCGGCAGCAGCCTGTTCACTGGCGGCAACAGCTTCCTCCTGCTCCTTACGATCGACCAGAGTGGCCGATGATATAAGAACGATGCCATAATGATTGATGCGAACTTTCAGCTTAACATCCTGGCTCTCGCCACGTTCCGTGGGCTTAACTTCCTTGATTTTCCAGACGCCAATTGTTTGATCCGGATACGGCACCTGTTGGCCATACACAATGGATGCGGTGAACGGACCCTTGCGAGCAATGGTAACCAGACGGCTAAACGGTGACGGATGGAATTGCGGAAAGATTTCAACTTCGCCATTCGATGAGGTACCATCGCCATCCCAGAGCACTTTCACAGCATAGTTTTGTATATCGGTCACGCCAAATTCGCGCACACGCACAGCCGGTGACATAATGGCGCATTGCAGAGCGGCGCCGCGCGATACAGCTTCATCCTGATTAAGTGTGGTGCTGGCCGGCTTGTTGAACACCTATTTATAGAAGATAGAAATACCAACATAAGCGACACATAACGCAAATAGAGCTGGTAAATGACTTACCTGTTCAATGAGCTGCTTGACGGATGGTATGCGAGTGCTGCCACCCACAATTTCCACAGAGTGTATATCATCCAACTTTAGCTTTGAATCAATCAGCAGTCTCTTAAATGTTTGTTCGACTCGCTGTAGAACGGGTGCGCACAGCTCCTCCATCTGGGAACGCTGCATAGTTGAGCTTACATCGACATCGTCCAAGAAACATTCAATGTTTAGCGGCAGTTTGGTGCTGTTAGCCGACATTTGCTTCTTTAGCTTCTCAATTTCGGTTAGCAAACGCAGATTGGCGCGAGCATTGGTTTTGGCATTGATCTTGTAGCGCTCGAGAAACTCCTTGGTAAAGTATTCTGCCAGCGCCAGATCAAAGTCACGCCCACCAATCTGATCCCAGGTGCTGGCCAACATCTTCAGCTTGCCCTTGGTGAACATACATGCGCTGACCTGCAGCGCCGAGTGGCCAAAATCAACAAAGATGACATTGCGAGGCTTATCTTCAAACAGATCGTTCTTGTAGAAGCCATAGGCCAGTGCCGTAGCCGTTGTCTCATTCATCAGACGGAGCACATTGAGGCCAGCAATTTGTGCGGCATCGAGCAGTGCACGACGCTCGGCATTGGTAAAGAATACGGGGCAGGCAATGACGCAATCATTAACCTGCGTTTGCATAGCCGCCGCCGAGGTCTCCTTTAATTTGGTGAACAGCATTGCCGTCAGCTGCTCGGGGGAGAAATGCTGATCCTCTCCCAAATAGTTGACTTTAAAGCCGATGCTGCCATCGCTACGCGCCTCCACGCGCGCTGGAATGCTGTTGAGTTCGTGTTGTACATGTGGATCGTTGAATTTGCGGCCAAGTAAACGCTTAAAGCCACCAACTGTGTTTTTCATGTTTGTCACCTGCTGGTTCTTGGCGGCAACGCCAATGATGCGCTTCTTTCCATCGAAGGCCACAACGGATCTGTAGATCGGTTTGAAAAGGAAATCAGTCAGAGAATTAATAATTTTCAGCTAATTTTAGAGTACGATTGCAATATACAAAAAATCATTTCGAACAGATAGCTTGTTTACCCAAAACATATTTGCTCTATTATTTAAGGCTTTTTACAGTTGATTAACATTAAATCATAAAGTTAAATACAACAAATATAACACATATACAGAAAAACATAAGCTTTATCTGACATACTTCGAGGTGTTCATACAAATTTATTGCTACAGGGTATACACCGTTAAAAGCAACGCGTCAAATATGGTCAAATGCTGCCACAACAAACAGAATCAAATCGGCATACCCATACATTCATACATATGTGCGTACACATTGCCGTTTATGTATGTCAGCTGTATATATGGTAGGTATATGTATGCGCGATCTCTCGTGTTTTGCCGGCTTCGATTTTATTTTTGATAAATTTAGTGCAAAAGTATTTGCTCTCGCACACTCTTCATTCCCACGAATGAGAGCCACAGATTACACAAAGAATTCTGTGCTCTTAGCAGAATGACGTCACAATATCGCTTTTGTACAAATTAATAGACAATTTCGCAAAGTAGTGGCAGGCTAGTTAGCTCTTAATAAATATACAAAACATATATGTATATTGGCGTGATCGGACCACTCTACCACATAGTTCAAATAAAGCATGTAATTAGTTAATAAATAAATAAACGCATGACAATTGCAATGCAATGTAAACAAAGCAGTAACCGATGTTGTGACGTCACACTCTTACATCGTCGTATAACAGAGCTCTTCTTCGGACAACCTTTAGATCTCTAAATTGCGACCGCAACAGCTGCTGCTGATTTGCACTCTCTTCTTTGATGCTGTTACTGCCCGACCGCATGACGCATGCGATTATATGCGTGCGACTGTGTGTGTGCACACTGGCCAAATTATAAAAAAAAGAATTATATTGGCAAAAGTGGAAATGGCGCCCACGCAGTCTACATTTATAAATCAAGAATCTTTGTCAAAAATTGGGGCGAATCCCCATTCTAATTGGATCACGCAGTGCAGCATTTCAAAGTTGACTCTCATTAATTTGCAACGCTTTTTATGGAGCGCAGCCAGAGCCAAATTTAGGCCTGAGCGCACAAATGCACATGTGTGTGTAAATGTGTATGCACATATTGCATGTACTTATTTTTACGTGGATTTTTATTAATTTGGATTTTCTTCTTTATATACTATAAGCGTTACTACTGACAACACTGGAAATTTCTAGGCGCGCATACAACCAAACACACATACACACGCACGCATTCACATACATACACACAAAAGCTATTGGGCATGACTTACATTTGTACATAACCTCAAAGAAAAAGAGCAATCGATTATGCACAATAAATTTGGAAGCTATTTTTTGTTGTTGTTCTTAATTAATAGCCAATAATGGCAATTATCATAATCTTGTGCTACGTTTGGTTACTTACGGTGTTGCGCGCAGACTGTAGTCATTGGCGAGGGTCTCGATGCCGCCGGATCTGGCCGCCGCTACGTAGCAGCCCTCGTTACCGAAGTCGATGCCAATCACAGACATTTTCTCTAGTTTTGCCTGCCGAGTCGTTTGATTAATTTATTTGAACTGTGTACTTGGTTAGGCTTTTTTTTGCCTAGACTTATGCTTTGTTTAATGGGGCGGCTTCTTCTTTTGCTTCAGCAACTGTAAGAGAAAACATAAAATTAGTTTAAATGTCAGTAAAATACACACACTCGTCAAATATATTTCATAAATGACATATGATTCCAGAATTTCCATTCACATTAGATATGGATTTATTTTATTAGTGGGTTGTTGACTTATGGAAGGAAAAGTATCCAAATTGACGCCCACAGAATTATCCAGAGTATTTTATTGGTTTTTCGTTGATATTATTGTTGATTACATTTATTTACGCACATTTATTGCAGATGATTTATTTGTAAACGGTTTATGCTTATTTTAACAATGTACAAACGCTTAAATCTTTGTACCGCGACCGACACGTTTTTTCAGCGTAATGAAAATTGATGCGGCGACGTCGACGTCGACTGAGAATGGTAGCGAAACTTCTCGAAAAAGGTGTATCGGTATACCGATGAATCGATATTTGTATACAAATATATCGCTTAGCGTTTATACGCGTCTGAAGCGAACGAGATTACTCGATAAAGGAACAGCACAATTCATGATATGATTGTTCAACCGTTTACACGGCATATTTTAAGATTTCAAATTGTATGACAGGAAAATCCAAATATTCTAGTTAGCTTTCAACAGAAATTTTTTATTACACGTGTATATATGCATTGTCTTTTTAGCTTAAAACCAAGTGCGCAAAACAAATTGTAAGTAGGAATGGTTGTCATCGATACAATACCGAAAAAATTAATGACTAATAAACTTAGACTAGGTTGCATTTCTATGCAGCTCAGGAATAATTTTGAACACATTAAATAATTAAGAGTGATTTACACATAAGTATCAGAGTAGTATTTTTGTAGGGAAATAAGCCAGAAAGCGAAACATTAATTACTATCTTACTTCGCTCTCTGCAAACTCTTCTAGATATGTACTAAGAAGGCATTAAGCCGACTCTATCGTTGTTCCGTTCCGTATGAAGTACGTTCGTTGAGGATGTGCCTGCGTCCGTAATCCGTGTATTGAAGGTAACGCGTTTCTAAGGTCACTAAGGTGCTAAACATGCTGAGTATAAATGTCTGTCTGTAAACAGTATTCAACAGGGAATGCTTTTAGTAAGTGGGTGGTGGTATCGAGGATACAATTTCAGGGGTTGCTATTCGAGTCTTTTCTTTTTCGATCGTGTAAATACTAAGCAGTCTTGCCGGTCCCACACACGCTCGTTGTCATCCTTCGGCTCACAGTTGAGCCACCAGTCCCGAGGCGGATATATTATCTCCAGCGCCCGCTGTCTTTTTGGCCACCCGGCATACCAGCACGGGCGCCACGCAAATCTCAACTTCGATGCGTTGCAGATCCTTGCCAAATTGTATGAACTCTTGCCAGCAGGGAACCGGATTGGCGGCGCCCATGCGCATTCGTGGCGCTTGCTCCTGAGCCGATGTGGCAAAGCTGTCGTCAAGCACCATCAGAACTGACTCCGGATTAACCTGTAAATTGTTCGTTATGTTTGTGTTAAATGCGCAAAATAAACTAAGCAAACACACTTTACTCACAAACTGAGATTTGCAGACGTAACGATGGGCTGTCAATGCCGCCTTGGCTGCTGCAGCGCGTGTATTCTTCCACTTGGAATTGGTAACGGTCAGAATGGCCTGGTAGGCCAGGGTGTGCACGTGCATTCTGGAGATCATGCGACGTTGCGTGTCCGCCAGTCGCTGTGCATGATAATCCTCCAATAGACTGATGAACACCTGCCGCATCTGGTCCAGCGTATTGGCGATGCGTGGATTCCAATCGGTGGCCAGAGTTGTGCGTCCATGCTGTAGCACTTGACGCAGGTTCGACAGCTCCTGCTCGTTCATGCCCAGAGAGTCGACATACGGCAGCACAAACTGCCGGAGCTGCTGCAGCAACTGCAACTCCACATAGCTGGCCAGCTCGAAATGATGCAACGTGTCCTTCGGCTGGCTGATCAGCTGTTTTTTCACCTGCTGCAGGCGCGCTTCACGCACGCCGGGATCGAACTTGAACATGTCCATCATTTGCAGCCCGCTGACCACCAGCAGCTGTGGATGGTATTGCTTCAATGCGACCGTCAGCTGCTCCACAGACCTCAGATGCGGATTGTTTTTGTCATTGTGCAGAATGTAGCGATTGGCGCGTGGCGCCTCATACGGACCCCATTTATCACCAGCCTTATACTCGAGTATTAGATGTATATCGTCATCGGGTATCTCATCGCCCGCCAGGCGTATCTCCCTGGGCAACAGAGGTCGCAATCTGAAAGCATTACGGATTATCTGCTGTAGCAATTGAAGTGCGCGACAAAACATACTTTTTGGACATGTGCGCGCCCAGCAGCACATCAGCTCCTTCCATGACAAAACGCACCGCCATCAAGGGTGCATTGCCGCCCATATACCAGTGGATGCGTTCCTTGTCCATCACCTTGGCATTGGCTATCAGCTGCTTAAACAGTGTGCCGTTGGCTATAACACGTCTAAAATAAATTTTAGATATTTATGAATGTATCTCTAGATATTAATTTTCTTAAGTGGATGCACTTACTCGGCTGCGGCGCCGTTTTTGAAGTAATACGCAAATGATTGCAGCAGCTCATTCTCATTGTTCATATCGTTGACCGCAAAATCGGGACTTACTTCGGGCACACGCATTTTGTAAAAGGTCTCCAGAAACTCGGTCGCGTTGATTTGGAGATCTGTGCAGGCGCCATAGCCAACGGCAATTTTGGGTGCCGGCTCAAAGGCGGATCTCTTGAGGCTGCTCTCGATGGCCAGGAGACCAGTTAGGAGTGCGGTCGTCTTGTTGAGCGCCTGCAGCGACAGAAACGCCTGCCAGATTATTGATATAAATGCCGTAAACACTGAGCAGCTGGTTATCCAGCCCATGTAACGCAGAGCACCCATTTTTCTTAAGAGTGTTTTATTTGTTTTTCTTGTCGGTTTGCCGGCTGCTGCGTCTGTGCCACCCTTTTCTGAGTGTGCTCTCGACTGCTGCGACTTTGCTGATGTGGCTGCTGCAGCAGTTTCCTGCTGAACGGCTGCGGCTGTTATCAACTCAAGTATTCTATGTATTGTTACTAGTTTCGAGTGCGGTTTTATTAAAAGATAACGTCACAACTCCCATTTGCCGACAGCCAGCAGCACGACTTAAAATATCGATGAATCGATGTTTTGGTAGTTGAACTGCCCGTAAGAATAGCGGGTCTGTTCTTATGAACTTGTTAAATTATCGATTAAATATACGAGCGCAATTTGAAATTTTTTGTTTTTGATAGCTTTAACAATGCAACTGAACTATGAGAAATTTTTGAATTTTTGACTGAATAAATATTTTAAAACTTTGCCTTCTTTTTACATAGTAAAAGTAGTATGTATAGGCTTTTTAGTATAAAGCAAATTTAATATTATTTATAGAAAAATATTTTGTTTACATTCTTTTAATGTTTATTTTTAATAATGAGGTAGCCCTGAGATCAGACAATATACATTTTGAAGGCGACAATTTTCTGTTCTACTAGAAATTTAAGTACATTTTTGGTAAGTTATAAGTGAGTAAAAAATTAGTGTTCTGGTTAAAAACTGGTTTGGTTTAAAGCCGGAATGCAACCTTGTTTTTTCGAAATTCAAGAAGGATGCTAATGGTAAAATAGTTTAGTTGCCCCTCGTTTTCAGCTTGAGGAAGTTCTTTGAATCTTGCTTGTCAAGTCTTATTACTAAATATTTACCGTTATTGTTACGGTTTCGAGATGCTTTTGACGCTTCCCCGTGAAATGGGCAAGTTCAGTTTTCCATCATTCCTTTTATAAAAGCCTGGGGGTTTTTTCCACTTTATACACGAAATACAATTGATAAACACTCTTTGCCAACCGTCTTAAATGATTTTTATAGTACTTGAGTACGTCATCTCGTCACTCGATTCGTTTACATGTTGATGCCACAGGCGTCGTCATGTCATTTAAGGCGGTTCCTTCTTGTTTACTGGCGTTGTTAAAAATTAAAAAAAAAAAAAATAACAAACTTAAAACAAGTTGTTGCGTCTTCGTTGTTTCGCTTTAATTGCTTCGTGCCGTTATTTTTATGTATTATTATATGATATTGAGACAAGGTTATCATCCAATGGGTTGTTCGTCGAGGAAGTGGAAGTGTTTGTCAAGACGAGGGTGTCTGCCAATGATGATATATGCAAACTCTTTTAGAACATTTGTTAAGCATTTAGGATTGGAGTATTAATAACGAACACAGATACATACATATGTGATGTATAATTATTATTTGTATAAACAAGACCTTTTTGACAAGTGGATTCCATGTGCGCAAGTTCGCGGTCCAAAGGTTCATCAGGTAATTTTTATTAGCATTTCTAGTGATAAAATCAACAAATGCCAATTAGAGACTGTTAAATTTATGAGTCTGCGACTTTCAGTCCTCTATTTATAATGTAGTTAACGGCTCACGTAGACCGCATGTGTCCAGTTTTAATGGCCCAAGATAAATCCTAAAATAGCCGGTGAGTTGTAGGTCTCGTTTCCTTTGAGCGTGCCTCTTTTGGCAACGAAAACCGCTTTTCAGCACTTCTTAACGCTGCCCTCCGGCTTTGGAGCTGCCCCAGCGATGAGCACGTCTGGCAAGTGGAACGCCGTTGGTTCTGTCTCGAAACTATTTTTAACAGCTGAACGAAAGTGAATTTCAGAATTAACGTTTTCAGAGAGACGACGCGCCAACCGGCTCGACGTTTAAGTGCGAGTGTGTGAATCGGAGACAGCCACTTTTGATAAAATATACCACGTATCAGAAATAGGGAAGGGGTATACTGAAGTTGGAGAAGAGGTGGAAGAGTACAATATATATAATAATAATTTGTTAGCATGGAGGCACGGCGGATCAAGTCAAGAGTACAATATATTTAAAAATAATTTATTAAAATGGATTAAATTAATTCTAGATATAATGATCATGTTATTGTAAACTTTTGCAAAATTGAGTAGAGGATATCTGAAAGTCGAAGACGCTGTCCATCTCAAATCGCACTTAATTTGTATTGTATTTTGTTCTTTTTACGTGTTTCGTATACTCGTACGAATTTTGCTGTTTTTTTGTTGTTGTTGTTTTAGTTGTTTTCCATATTATTCTATGCGTACTCCGTTGTACGGTGGGGCTACCCATATAAAATCAGCATAATCAGAAATTCTACCGAGCAGTTGATTCTATGCGTTCGACAGAGCCGGACGCGCTGCCTTCTGGGGCCATAAATAAATAACATATATATACGATAAAATAGAATTTTAAATTGCGGCTGATTTTAAATGTAATTGTGCAATTGTTTTGTTAGTTGCAAGATTTACCGGTGAATTAATCAAACAAGAGTTTAACATTAATTTTAAAATTAATTTTAATATTAAATAAAATAAAGGTAATCGAGTTTTGCATTTAAAGTTAAAGTTTGATTTTAACAAATTGTGCGTCTTGTGATTGCGATTGCATCTTCGTTTTGTTTTGGTTTGTGGCGCGTTCGTTTCCTAAGTCTTTTGTTTGTGGTCTGTGCATTATGCGAAAAGGAAACAAAAACCTATACGAATCTTGATCACAACTGGATTTAGCACGCGTATTCAGTTCAATGCTTCGACACTTCCGCCTCTCAACATATTAAAAACTAAATGTTTTCAAATATCGATCGTTCTTTCGTTCGGTGCAAAAGCTGTCGCAAAAATCAGACCGGATCGGAGTATTTAAGTGCCTTTTGTCTTAGCGTATGCTTAATTTAGTTGTGAAAATCTGTTTTCAGAGGTATTCTTTTGTCGAGAATTTGTTCCAAAACATTTCAATGTCAAGAGCTAATGAACCTCGCATTTTTGTATGGGATCATTATCCCAACTGCGACCTAATGAGTAAAATATGTGCCTTAAAAGCTATTCAGAATCTCTGGTATTTTGTACGAAATGTTTTTTTTTTATTAACTTTTATTTTTTTTTTAACAAAATTAGCATAGTATTTTTAATGACAAATGCTAAATTTTGGTCAGAGAAGCTGACTAAGCAATAACTTGATGCCGTCGGAAAACCAAAACAAAACAAGCACCGAAAAGGTGAATAAACTGACAAAAGCTTTGACGTCTGTGTAACGAAACATCTTCTAAGAACTGGTTCAGTGTCGAGGACGTCACCATAACTCGAATAAACTCGCATTCCTTTTCAGCGAGATGGGCAACACGTCATTAAAGCAACTGTCACTTTTTCTGCTTCTCCTGCTGCTGGGCTCGTTGGGGCTTGTGACGTCACAGCGCACCTCGCTGGATGTGGCCTTGAGGAATGCCTATCGACCACTGCGTCTGCTGGGCCTGGCCTTTACCGGTCGCTCCGGCGTCGAGGGCAACGTGCAACGCGTCCGCAACGCAGGCGTAGGTCTTGAGTGTCCGCAGTCCGGCACTCCCATATTAATCTCCCATTTTTATTTGTTAGAAAACTCAAAATTCGAATCCGCGCACGCGCGCCCTGCTGCAGTTCTGCGATGCGGAACACGGACCTGGACGACGGAGCGCGGAGCGTCCGCTGAGCGTGCACCGTTTGCGACCGGGCGATATTGATATCATTGGTGCCATGGGTGATTCTCTGACCGCTGGCAATGGCGTCTTTGCCACCAATCTGGGCCATGTCACCGTTGAGAATCGCGGCGTTTCTTGGTCCATTGGCGGGGAATACAATTGGCGCAAGTATCTCACGCTGCCCAACATACTCAAGGAGTTCAATCCCAATCTGTATGGGTATTCACTGAAGGATGGCCTCTCCACGGATCGCACGTCGCGCTTCAATGTCGCCGAGCTGGCGGCCATGTCCCGGGACATGCCCTACATGGCCAAGGTGCTGGTGAAGCGCATGCAGCGCGATCCCAACGTGAACCTGACCAGCGACTGGATGCTGATCACCCTCTTCATAGGCAACAACGATTTCTGTGCCGATATCTGCTATTATCCGCAGCCGGAGATAACGGTTCTGATGCACGAACGGAATATGCTGAAGACCTACCGCTATCTGAGGGATAATGTGCCACGCCTGATGCTCAACGTGGTGCCGGCGCCCAATTTGCGTTTCCTCACCAATCTGACCGGCTTGCCGGCCATCTGCCAGAGCACCTTGCGCTTCGAGTGTCCCTGCTTGGTGGGCCAGAGCAAGCGGCAACTGGATTACTACGAGGGCATCATGAAACACTGGATAGCCAAGGACTTTCAGATTGCCAACATGGATGAGTTCAATACAGAGGTGGGTTCACATATCCGTACAGCTTCCAACTGCCAATAATCCACTCCCTCTCTCTCTCTCCACAGACGTTCACCATCAATGTGCAGACTTTCTCTCAGTTCGATGACTTTCCGCGGACGCGTTCTGGACTGACGGACACGCGTTTCTTCTCCGAGGATTGCTTTCACCTGAGCCAGCGCGGCCAGGCCTCGGCGGCCAATGCCATTTGGAATAACATGCTGGAGAAGCCGGGCGAGAAAAGCGGCTTTAACGTGCATCTCTTCGAGAAGTTCAACTGCCCCACCGAGGAGCATCCGTTTCTGATCACCCGGGAGAACAGTCGCAGCGATTTTGTCATCTAGTCGTGAATTGCCTTCTACTTTTAGATACGTATGTCCAACACCCTGTGATATGTCGCCTAAGTTCTAAGTTTCTTCTTCCATTGTATTTGTATTATCCATTTACGCTTTGATAAATATACGCTAAGGTATCCGAGAACTTCACGACTTGCCTAATCACTAAGTCAAACGAAGCGCGCATAAATGATCAGCCGGTTGGAATCGAAATATTCGCTAGCTGATTTCCATATCAACATCTTAAATGGAATGTGCCTGCCTTACATATAGTTACATTTACTCCATAATAATTAGCCAATAGGGTTATTCACAAATCGCTCAAAACGAAAATATAACAGTTAAGAACTTGAAGCTAAGCAGGGAAAATTTTAAATATATATACAATTATTTTGCAGCAAATAATTTTAATATGTATACATGCGAATATTTAATAGTAATTCCCTTCACATAGTAGCATTTTCCAAATATTATTTTGTCAATAGGGTTATTCACAAATCACTCAATCAAAAAAGTTAAGAACTTGAAATTTGTAAATATTAATACAATTATTTAATTTAAAATAAAAATAATAATAGCAGAAAATAATTTTTAATACATGTATATATTCGACTAATCAATAAAAATTCCCTCCACATAGTAGTAGCATTTTTGAGATATATTTTTAGAATTTTTTAAGCCTTAATTAAATTGCTGTTAACGGATTTACTGAAACACCCTTTTACCACATGTAAAACGGTCGTGTGCCGAAACTTGGGTGGTAATAAAACTTGTTACAAATTTGTTTTTGTTTTTATTTCTGTTCGCCACAGGGAGCAGCAATAAAAAACACCGCTCATAAAATAGTCCGATTTTAATATGTGGACGTTGTCGTGGAACGTGTTTTTGTGGCTAATAGCTGACAATTCATGCGATGATCAACGGTTTCGCATGCAAGTGCCAAAAGGTAAACGAAATAAAAACATCAATTACGTTATTTTGTGTGTGTTGATCGCAGCACTTTCTGAAAATATATTAGCTGCCGGCTATCCGTGTAATTCGGTCAGTGTTAAGGTTAATGCCAACGTTGCGACATTGCGACTTTCGCCTGACTTTGAACTTGAGCGAAGCTAAAACACATTTTATGGCAGCATTATGCACATTAACCGTTTTATTTCGTTTTCATTTCGATCAGCTTTTTCTATTAGGTTTCAGCCGATTTCTGATGCTGTTTTGTGCATCCGCGCAAGGCAAACTTGTTTCTCAAGTTCTCGACTATTTCAGACATATCAAAGTCAGCTGCAATTTCGCTTTCAAATGATAGACTATAGTTGGGGTTAGTGTATTTGAGAAAACTATACTCTCCACCTCTTAACTTAACTTAACATCAGGTTACGAATTTTTTCTAATTAATGATTTATTTATTAATGCTGCATTTTCAAAAATATGTATTAAATTCATAAAATAAATCCAATATGTTTAATGTTAAATATAAATTTTACATTAAAAATTCACACATTTACGAAACATTTGTAGTATATATTTTAATTATTTTAATACATTTCAACCATTTGCATTGCTAGCGCCATCTATTGAGTGAAGGTGTAACTAAATAAGTGCTGCCAGTGTGTACCTACGCAAATACACAAAATAATAGTAGTTCGACCTCCACCCAATAGATGGGGCTACATAATAATTTGCGTAAAGCAGAAAATAAATAATGTACCATATTGTGAACAGTCTATGCAACAAATTAATATAATAATAATACAAAAAAATATCAGATGTTTGGCTTATTGTGTATTATGAAAAAAACTTGATGTAAATCATTTTTGCCATGCCCTTGTCAAAAGTGTGAATATCAGACAACAATATCATTTATTATTATAACGTTCTCTGCACTTATTTAGCAAGCATTAGCTTACCAAGTCCGACACTTGTAATAATAACAATAAAAGATTTTCTGTGCATTTTTTACATTGAAAGGTCTTTAGCAATAACATTGAAAATCAAATTTGCGCAAAAGAGTTTCGAGTTTTCTGCTGCATTCAGCGCAAAAGTGAAAACCACAACAAAACGGTTGATAAGTGAGGCGAAATGAACTTTTCTGCTTACCATGCAGCGGCTGGCAATGTTATAAATTCTCGAAACCATGGGCAAGAGCTGAGCATTTCCACAAAATACGTCAGTCTCTCGAGAGTTCACATCATGGCAGACAGCAGGCAAATTCAGGCAGCCGCAATTGTTTTATTGTTGGGTAAGTCAGAGAAATTTTCCAAACCGTTTTATTTTGAATTTTCTATAAAACAATTATGCGATTGTCGCAGCTTTGCGGCATTGTTGTGCCACGCCCTATGGATCACCGGGCAACGAAATTGACATTGATGGCAACAACCAGGTCAGCGGGGGAGGCGGCGCCAATGGACGGTCCGTTGACTATCACACAGTTGTGGGGCACTTTAAGGACTTCTTTATGTATCTGCCCGTAATGATGACCACCCTCAAGGAAACCATGTCCGGATTCCCCAAATTTGCCGAAGGGGTACGCATATTAACCACCGGCAAGGGGCGTGCCGAGGGCGAGGAATGCAAGTGCAGCCAGAACAGCCTGGCAACCGGAGCCAGCAGCGAGGTGCTGGAGAACAGCAGTCGTTTTGGTTGATCGCAATCAGGATCAGGATCAGCTGTAAATAGTTAATGTAAATACCGATTATTACCTAGTGCCAAATACAATAAATTATATATATTTAATTAAATCGTTGTTAAGATTAAGTATTGCCTTTTCAAGGCTTACACATCTACATATATACATATATACATACTTTATACATATGTATTATTATCTATGTATACAACGATTTTTGAGCTATGAGATGTTTAAATTTTGTCAAGCCCACAGACTGCGGCTAAAGATGCTGACCAAGGATACAATTATTTAGCGAGAGATGTCTCTTTGTACCCTCATTTAAAGATGTTACATACATAGGCTTACGATATAAAAAGTACTCACCCAAAGAATGAAGTGGGAGAAAGGAAGAGACAGATAGTGAGAGAAAGAGTAAGAGGGAGAGAGAATAAGTGAGAGAGTAAAAGACAGAAAGAGAGAGAGATAGAGATAGGCAGAGAGAATGATAGTGAGAAAATGAGGAGGGAGAAAGAGAGAGTGTTTGACACAGAGAGAGAGAGATAGAGAGAATGAGAAAGAGAGAGAGAGAGAAGGAGAGAGAGAGGAAGAGAGTAAGAGAGAGTGTGAGGGAGAGTGCATGAGAGAGAATAAGAAAAAGAGAGTGCATGAGAGAGTGAAAAAGCGGGAGAGAGAAAAAGAGGGAGTGCATGAAAGAGAGAATTAGAGAAAGAAAGTGCATGAGAGAGAGGGAGTGAGAGAGATAATGAGAGTGAGAGAGTGCATGAGAAAGAGAGTGAGAGAGAGAGAGAGAGAGAGAGAGAGAAAGCATGAGAGGGAGTGAGAGAAATAATAAGAGAGAGAAAGTGAGAGAGAGAGAGATAATGTAAGAGAAACAGGGAGAGTTTGTAAGATAGATTATGGAGAGAGTAGTAAAAGAGAAACTAAGAAAGCGAGAGAAAGATTAAGGGGGAGAGAGAATAAGTGATAGAGTAAAAGAGAGAGAGAGAAAGAGCGAGAGAGAATGATAGAGAGAGAGGAAGTTGAAGAGGGAGAGAAACACAGATAGAGAGAGAGAGTGAGAGAGAGATAGAGGGAGAGAAAGAATGAGAGAGGGTGACAGACTGAGAAAGAGAGTAAGAAAGAGAAAGAAAATGAGAGAGAGAAAGAGAGAGAGAGAAAATGATAAAGAGAGAGAATGATAGAGAGTGCATGAGAAAGAGAGAGAATGAGAAAGAGAGAGAAAGAGAAAGCGAGAGACAGAATGCACGAGAGTTCATGAGACTGTAAGAGAGAGAGAGAGAGAGAGAGAATGAGAGGGAGTGGAAGAAAGAGAAAGTGCATGAGAGAGAGGGAGTAAGTTGAAGAGGGAGAGAGAGACAGAGAGAGAGCAAGAGTGCGAGAATACTAAAAGTTCTTCGAGAAGAAGAAAGAGAAATGAGAGCGAAAGAGAGAGTGTATGAATATAGAGGAATCAAAAACAAGAGAGAGCGAATGAGTAAGAACCACTTACCAATAAAAAATAAAAAAAAACAACTTTTAAAATATAATTTTTAAATAACACACACACAAATCACTGAAGACACCAAATGACAGCAGGCCTTACTTGAATTCTTGAGAATCGCATAGAGGGGTCTTCTTGGACAATTAACTTTAAGCCGCAACATTTGAACTTCTGTGTGCATTGATAACAGCTTTTAAAATTCTGTAGGTCTTTTAAAGAAATGTTGTCTATATAATATTAAAGGAATATTTACAAATGTGTGTCTGTATGCAAAGAAAATATTGATTCACGGGTATCTTAATTAATTACGATTCGTGAACATTTTTCTAGGTAATAAGCCCGTAATTGTGGTATATTTAGTCATAACTTTGGCTCTTAGACAATTGCATAATGTAAACTTGACCCACAGGACTCGCGCTGTCCTTGGCAGTAGCACTAAGCTGGTTGGGTAAACTTACATTAGAAATTAGACAATAAGCCACCTGCGTGGTCTTGAACTATATTTGTATTTTCTTAAGCAGCCAATACTGGCGACATTTCATTAGCCAGGCCATATGGATATTGTGGCCAACAGAATGGAAAATGTTCAGTCGGGCAGCTAATCAAAGCTTACAATCTGCATGGGGCGTTTTGGTTGGAACTGGTTCGGTTGTCGGTCTGTCCTGTCATGTTTACACTTGTCATTATTGTTAATTGTGTTTGCAGTGGGCCAGGCATATATAAGCCATATTTACATATTCACATGCACTCGCTGGGGGAAATTTCAGTTTCAGTTACGTTCGGGGCTCTCGGCATAACGGTTCGTTTTTGGTTAAGTGTACTTTGGAAACCAGTATGCGAAGGCGCAAGAAGCCAACTGGTTACTAGAGTAGCGCTAACGGTATTCGTCTAGTCCCAATCCAAATGGCCACCGGAATCGAGTTGCTTGTGGCTGCTGCCCTCTGCCTCGCCTGTCCGCCGTTGAACGAGTCTCTGCCCGCCGATCTGATCCAGCTGAACGAGGATGGCAGTTTGGTGTCTGAAGTGACCATCGATTTGGCGGCGGAGAATGTCGGCCTGGATGGGGATGCGCCCGTGGAAACGCTGGAAGTGCTGCTCCACAAGAAGAAGAAGCTGCGCGCAATGAGGGAGTGGATCAATGGCAAACATCTGCGCATCGCCACGCTCGAGGATTATCCGCTGAGCTACACCGAGCTGCTGGAGAATGGTACTCGTGTGGGTCGCGGAGTCTCTTTTCAGATAATCGAGTTTCTGCAGCAGAAATTCAACTTCACCTTTGACGTGGTTGTGCCGCAGGATAACATAATCGGTTCCACATTGGATTTGGATCGCAGTCTCATTGAAATGGTCAACAATAGCGTAAGTTGAGAGTTAAATTAAATTTGGATCAGTCTTCAATTTTTCTGAAATTCGAAAAAAAATATGTAATAAAAAAATCATTCTACTTTAAAATTTCTAAGATTTCTAAGTATTGCATTTAAGTGCTATAATTTAATATTTTTGAGAGTGTAAAATAAGACATGAAACAGGAATTTTGTTTTAAACTTTTACCGTGTCTGAACTCTGGCAACTTTCCTACACGGTTTAATTAAAATTTGCTTATCTACCTTGTAATTACTAATTCAACAGCAAGTGGATCTGGCAGCTGCTTTTATACCTTCGTTGTCGGAGCAGCGCACCTTTGTCTTCTACTCGACAACGACGCTGGATGAGGGTGAATGGATTATGGTTATGCAACGTCCGCGGGAGTCTGCCGGCGGCTCTGGTTTGCTGGCACCATTCGAATTTTGGGTCTGGATACTCATACTCGTCTCCCTATTGGCCGTTGGTCCCATCATCTATATGCTGATCATAGTGCGGAATAGGCTGACGGGGGATTCAGTGCAGCAGCCATATTCGCTGGGCCATTGCGCCTGGTTCGTCTACGGTGCACTCATGAAGCAGGGCAGCACCCTCTCCCCGATTGCAGGTTAGTCGGCAATTAACCCTAATGCACCGATAAACATCGGCAATTTAACCTGCATTCGAGCCGATTGTTTTGCTTGGGACATGCAATCGCCGCGTTTGTCGTTTCAATTAAACAATTTATATACGCTGCAGTGTACTATAAATATTGATATATTTTATATACTCTATATATTGCAGATTCGACACGCCTGCTCTTTGCCACATGGTGGATATTCATAACGATTTTAACCTCTTTCTACACGGCCAATTTGACCGCATTTCTGACCCTCTCAAAGTTCACGCTGCCCTACAACACTGTGAACGATATTCTCACAAAGAACAAACATTTTGTCTCAATGCGAGGTGGAGGCGTCGAATATGCCATACGCACGGTAAGTTTTGATTGGAGAGAGAGAGATAGAGAGAGAGAGAGAGAGAGAGAGAGAGAGAGAGAGAGAGAGAGAGAGAGAGAGAGAGAGAGAGAGGGTTAATTATTATTATGTTTGCACAATTTGGAAAAGGCTATATCTTTAAAATTTTAATTATTATTCTGTCTGCAAAAATTTGAAAAGGCTTTTACTTTAAAACTAAGTTAGATAAACATTTTAAACATAAAACCGTTTTTCCAAGCCCCTCGCGGGCTTAGTTAGAAAATCTTCACTATTAATCTAATACGGGTATATATTCCCAATTTTAAATCTTTACAACAGCAAGACAGCAATAAAAACATATTTTTTTTCTTGTGTTCTTATTTAAAATTTTTTTTAATAATAATGATTTATATTTAATTTTCAACTGCTGGATTGGTTTTTCCAAATTTGTTTAACTCTGAATAGCTTAAAAATTTTTAAAAATATAAAACCTTGGCATATAGCTTCATAAATTCATGACCTTACCATGTTATAAATATACTTATTTTTTCCATTTTAGTCGTTACACCTTTACAGGTTATATATTTATTTATTTAAAAATTTTATAAAAAAACAAACATCTCAATTGTTGTATACATATATGTATATATCATTAATGATATATATTTCCTTCCTATAGACCAACGAATCGCTTTTCATGCTCAATCGGATGATTCAAAACAACTACGCTGTTTTCACGGATGCCTTCAACGATACCTACAACCTGCAGAACTATGTGGAGCGTAATGGTTATGTGTTTGTGCGAGATCGTCCTGCAATCAATATAATGCTGTATAGGGATTATGTGTACCGCAAGTCGGTTAGTCTTAACGATGAGAAGGTTCACTGTCCGTTTGCCATGGCCAAGGAGCCATTTCTAACCAAGAAGCGCACCTTTGCCTATCCCATAGGCTCAAATCTTAGCGAGCTCTTTGACCCCGAGTAAGTTCACTAATATTAAATAATTTATTTTTAATTTTGTAATATTTTTTTTGTTTGGTAGGCTACTCAACTTGGTGGAGTCTGGCATCATCAAGCATTTGTCAGCCAGGGAATTGCCGAGCGCTGAGATTTGTCCACAGGATTTGGGCAGCACGGAGCGCCAGCTGCGAAATGGCGATCTGATGATGACCTATTACATAATGCTGGCTGGCTTTGCCACTGCATTGGCCGTGTTCAGCACTGAGCTGCTGTTCCGCTACATAAATGATCGCCAGGAGGCGAACAAGTGGGCGCGTCACGGCATCGGACGCACGCCCAATGGACAGTCGGTGAGGCCGTCGCGGTGGCTGCGCGGCCTGCGGCGCCTCCATAGCGGCGACCGTCAGTTGCTGGGCGCGTCCACACACGTTCAGAACGTGACGCCGCCGCCGCCATATCAGAGCATCTTCAACCACGGCGGCGAGAAGCCACGCTGGCGTCAGGCCGGCCAGGCACACGGCCTCGTCCTGGGCGGGCATCAAAGGGACGCCGGAGTGCGTCGCCTGATAAATGGTCGCGACTATATTGTTTTTCGCAATGCGAATGGCCAGAGCCAACTGGTGCCCGTCAGATCGCCCTCGGCAGCCCTGTTTCAGTACACCTACACGGAGTAGGCAGCTGTAACTGAAAAAAAACTTTTAAATTTATATACGCACAAATTAAAGCACTTGATCACACATAGACGTAGATCAGAGGAGTAGACAAGGTTTTGTTTCAGTTTTATGGTTAAGCATCTTTACATGTATGTACAACAGGAGCGAGGTGTGTTCGAAAAGTCATGGAAGTCTGGTTACTTTTCGAGCACAGTTTGCTCTAGTCGGGACCTCCCGACACTCGACACATAATAAGTATTAAAATAGTTAAAAATTTAAAAAAAATTAATTGCAACACTGTAGTATTTGATTTGCGGTTTTATGGTTTTATTGATATTGGAGGCGATTGGGGGAGCTATCCAAAACCTGAATTATTTAAAATATTCGTATGCTTTACGCAATCATATTATTTGCTGGCTCTAGCGTTTATAGATGTAATGTTTGTTTTGTAAACAATGTTTAAGGTTTGTGTACAAACAAAGACTACGCAAAGCTGCAAATAAAAGATACATGTATCTTTTAAAAGTTCGCCTGTCTCGCCAGCAATTTAACTCCTACAGAGTAAACATTTGAACTATGGTACTCGGCACTTTTTACATATTTTTAAGAGTAAAGAGTTTATTTGCATAAATTAAGCTTAAATCAAAATTTATTTTTCGAAGGGAAAATCGAATATTGGTTTGTGTGTCTATATTTTCCATCTAAGGATAGGTCTCAACTTTAACCAGTCGTAACTTTGCCAAAAATCAACCGATTTTCATAAGGTTAGTCTTTTTGTTCATGGTTCGTTGTCCAAATTAATTCTACATTTCAGTTTACAAATAAAATTTTTGGTGCAAATTCATGTAAAAAATTTTCGAATATATACCCTAGTGCACCTATATAAGGATAGGTCTCAACTTTACCCAGTCGTAACTTTGCCAAAACTCAACCGATTTTCATAAGGAAGGTCTTTTTGTTGATGGTTCGGTGTCTAGAT